>MEHQ01001576.1:0-113768 GCA_008828725.1 Saccharina japonica | reverse complement strand
GTGCTGTCCCTTTTTTTGCACACCGCGCCAACGATCATCATGGTATGGACACCGCGCCAACGATCATCATGGTAGAACGACAACCACTAACTGCGTATGTCTGTGCACGCAACACCACCAACAAAAAAACACAACGCTCTCTCCCACCTCGCCTCGTGACCTACGTACGTACGTATATCTCTTGCACTTCCTACTGTACTCTAGATAATATATATATTGACCGCCTAGAGACGTGTACCCATCATTCACCACACTTGGCTCCGTGACAATATCGGTTGCAACCTTCCTTTGTTCGGACAGAAGCGGACGGTAGAAATACGGTTTGCTGTAGCCTCATGCGCTGGGGCTGCCATTGAATTCATTTGCGGAAGTGTTTGTCGTTTTTTGTCGAATGACTGTTTTCGTGTATGTTAGGGCTCTAAATGGGGTTGAGTTAGTATTTGTTTTCGGTATACCTTTGCTTCTTGTGATTGGTGTCACCTTTGTCTATGGCAGCCTTGTGCCGTATTTGTCCATTTGTTTGGAGGGTATACCCTATACTGCAGAGACATCTGCGAATGCAACTTGTCTTGTCATTGCTCATCATGCAAACAGATACACACCCAACATTCATCCGCCATTGATGTCGAATCAACTACAACCGACTCCACTTCACTGAGTATTGTTTTCTGTTTGCCTAGTACGAGTCTTCAAATCATTCCAGCCATTTTGGTTCAGGCTCTTTCAGCCGTCCGTGTTGAAGTATATTTGTTCGCGAAAATCTTTTTGTCGCTAAACTTCTCACCAAATCCACCGGTGGTCACGGGGGAATCACGTTGTTGTTTGTATACAGTGACAACGCGACAACGTTATTTATTGGCTCAAAAGGTTTGTGGCTTATTCGTTATGACGTCAACGTTGGGCATAGTAGTATTAGGCTCTTAAAGGCTACTATAATATATAGCTTGTAACAGATTTAGATTGGCGTTCCTCTTTGAGTCCAAATTACTACTAATAGCTGTAAACAATATTTTCATTAGTATGAAATATCTCCATCTCAAATGAATAACTCCAAAACTATTCACACATTATATATTTATACTAGCGTTGGTAATCAACTGAAAAACGGCCTTGATTTGATTATTGATAATTTTGGGGGTTTTTTACTCGATTAATCATGATTATTTGATTATGATCAAATTGTCGTGATTAAATCAGGAAAATAAAGTTTGATTGATTGATCATGATATTTGACTATGTATAGATAAATGAAAGGCGTTATCATGCCGCGACAATATTTTCGACGGCCATTGCGCCACGAGACAATAGCACACCCAGCACCCAGCTACTGGAGCAGCCATATCCACGGCAGTCGTACCTTCTGCAATCGGGCATATCTACGTGATCGCATCAACAAAAGGAACACATCGGTGAAGCTGGTTTTGGCGTTGAAGCTGTGTTATAGTTCGTGAGATGTGGGAAATATTCGTACCACTAACGGAGGCGTTGTTGCACAGTGATTTAAGCTTTCAACATCAAAACTTATATGATTTCTCCTCAGGCCATAAACCGATCAATACGTAGAAAATTTTGATGCTACTAGATGTGTTGATTTCATCGCAAAACACAAGGGGAAGCGGTGCGTGGTACTTTTGTTCTTCTGCGAGCTGGACAACGCTGTTTTAAAGAGAGCCTGCTAAAGTACTGGAACAATGTATCGAACTAATTGGAAACCCTAGGGGAACTATTTACTTTCACGGATATCACCTTTCCGTGCCCTGATCCAACAAGAGTTAAGAAGAATAAATTGGCAGTGATGTGTTTTTTATAAGCGTACGAAAGCTTAACTTGTAAAAACAAAAGTGTTTTTTTTTTACTTTTGTTTTTTTGTTCTTCCGTTTTTGGGTCAAAGTTGCCGTAAAACGAAAAATAAAAAAAAATCAATGCACCTCCTTAACCAAAAAATACATTCCATTAAAAACAGGCCATCATGTCGTCTTTGCGTAAGGTCGTTGCGGAGAACAGCCCTGACAAATTTAGTTTCCCAGTCTGTTTCAATTACGGCGCAAATTTTTTGAAGCGGAAACGTTTCGTTCTCGCTGGAACCAGCTTGCATGTATTCAAACGCTTTATTTTGTGTTTTTCCTCGTCGTTGGTCGTAGGGGCTCTACCTCCCTGCTGTCTTTTCGCATGCGAGAAAAAACGGTACGCGCTGCTTCTGCTCATACATACGCCATCCACCTATCAACGACAACGAACAGGGCGGCCTCTATCGTTGTTGCCATGCTGACGGGGGCTTACAGCATGCTACAGTACCCTTGCGCTCTAACACGAAGAAGCGAAACAATTCACGACGAATAATCAACAATAATCACCAAATTTAAGAACGTTTCAATCTTGTATATACGATGCAATAAGTGTCGGTATGTTCTTGGGACATGGGGATTGTTCATCAAGTAGTGGAACTTCCAGGTTCGTCCGAAAATCACTTTTTGGTTGCGAGGAACAGAGCGCCACTCGAGTGACCACCGTCCTAAACTAAAGCGGTGCACAGCCCTAACTCGTCGGAACTTCAACCGTATTGTATGCTGCAAGATGTTTCGTTAAATACTTGGGGGCCATGGGGGCTGTGAATCGAGTATATACCACTTTTGGTTTCGTTCAAACTCAGTGTTGGGTTGAGACGTGCAGAGCTTCTCGAGCGACCAACGCCAGAAACAAAAAAAAGCAGTGCACAGCCCTAACTAACTCGTCGGAACTACAACCGTATTGTATGGTGCAATAGGTTTCGAGAAATACTTGACGGCGGCCATGGGATTCGTTCATCGAGTACGTATGATACCACTTTTCGTTTCGTTCAAACTCAGTGTTTGGTTGAGGTGCAGAGATTCTCGAGGGACCACCCTCGGAAAAGAAAGGCGGTTCACCTGCATGCAGGCTACCGTAGCATGCGTCCGTAAATCAAATCGTACCATACCCGCGACGTATGATACTAGAAAATAACATTTTTACGAATGCGAGTTTATAATTTTGACCAAGTCTCTCGTGGTAAGGACCCCTTTGCAAGAATGCGTCGACCGTGTTTTCACTTGATTAAACCGTTGATTCTGTCTGCACTTTTCCCGTCGGCACTTTTCATCAAATTCTCATAATTGTATTCGTTTACTACGTTGATATCCAACATATTCTCATAACTTGATCTGTTTACTTCGTTGTACTCTAACATAAAAATAAGAAATTGTGAGTCGTACACGGGTCTCGAAACGGTGACCCTCGTGTTGACTAGCCCCTGTACTACCTGTTACCCTACTTGCACAAGTGATTTGTACATCTAGTTTTTCTTTATTTTTACAGTAAACGTACTGCAACTCTAACGGGAAAAAAAACGTGGTCAACAAGGTTTCGAACCCGTGACCCTCGTTTTTTACTGTTGCCCCCCCCCCACTACTGCACACAGTATTGAAAAGTACGACGAGTAATACAGTATTGAGAGCAGAACTAGTAATTTACCCACTTAAGACAAATAGAGAAGTGCGTAAGTTGAAATGGCAATATAAAGTAAAGAACATGCCAAATAAGAGGTTGCCAGCCATAGCTGATAAAGCTGTATGGGAGAAAGTAACCAAAGGGCGAGCTGGAATACGGTGGGATAGCGTAGTGAAGAAAGTATGGAAGGATATAGGAAACCAAAAAGAGATGCTGGCCATAGAGAAATTTAGCGGATACAAGACAGAAGTAAAAGAAAGGATAGAAAGAAGGGAAAGGCTAGCGCTAAGAAAGAAGATATAAGGGGAAGAATACTTAGAGATATACGGGGGGTTGATAAAAGGAATAGGAATGAAAAGGTATCTGCATGGCCCAATGGACTTCGCGAAAAAGCTGAAAATGCGATTTCGTGTAGGAGACCTGGACCTGCCAGAAAGACGGAGGAGGTATACCAGTAGCCGGGAGGAGGAGGAAGTAAATGCACAAATGTGCCCATGTGGCAAAGCCATAGAGAGTACAATTCACATAGTGGGAGAATGTGAAAGGTATAAGAAGGAAAGGGATGTGCTAGAGGAGGAGATGAGGAAAACAGATGAGTGTGACGTAGAGCAGTTTGCTACACTAAATAGTAGCGAGAAAACGATCGCTATCTTAGGAGATAGATGGTGGCCACAGGCGGCGAAACAGGAAGGGGATAATATTAGCTAAAAGTTCCTTTGTAATATATGGAAACAACGTAATGAGCGCCCACGTGTTGGAGGTGTCTCTATTAGGAGTAGGAACGGTGCTCCGTCTCGAAAGGGATGCGTGGTCAATGGTCAAATGACTAAGACAAGCAACAAATGAGTACGCCCCCCCCCCCCTACTGCACACAAGTTGTTCAAGTCATTTCAGACCAACCGTACAAAAACCAAGTCATTTGAGATCCACCATCCAATGTCAAGTCACTTCCAGTCCACTATGCCAAAACCAAGTCATTCCAGACCCCCCATACAAAAACTCAAGTCATTTCAAAGCCCCTATACAAAAATCAAGTCATTTCAGACCCACCATACAATGTCAAGTCATTTCGGACCCCCCATACAGTTTAAAGTCATTTCATAACCACAATACAAAACTCAGGTCATTTTAGACCCCCCACACAATGTCAAGTCATTCCAAACCCACCATACAAAACTCAAGTCATTTTAGACCCCCCATACAATGTCAAGTCATTTCAAACCCACCACATAAAAATCAAGTCGTTTTAGCCCCCCCATACAATGTCAAGTCATTTCAGACCCCACTAACAAAAACCAAGTCATTTCCATGTGGACCTGGGGGATGCTCCTCCAGAACTCCACGGCCTCACGCAAGTGGACTAGATCCTCATCGCCATAGCCTGCGCCATCATGCGCGTGTACCGCCTGAGGGGAGGGCAGAGGGGGATTCTCGGGGCACGTCATCGACGTTTTTTCCTGTTTTTTCCCACCAATGCACACAAGTTGACGAAAGTTACTACTACCCTGCTGCGCGAGTTCCTAGCGTCAGCTATACTATATTAACCTGCAGTTAGTTGCTGACCTTCAGGAGGAGTATCCTGCTGGTCAGTCGGAAAATAGTGAGTTAATAAACAGCGCTAACTACTGACGCCCGTGCTACGATAGAAGCAGCGTTTTTGGTTTTTGGATGATTTTGTTTTTCTTGAATGATCGGGCTCCTTAGCTCAAAATCGTCGGCGTCATTGCATTTTTGCGTGTTGCAATGTCTGTTTTTCATTGTGAAGGAAGGCTATATATGAGATTGTTCATGGGGTGACAACTTCTAGATTTGCCCTCTAAAATCGTGTTTTTGGGTGAGGTTTGCGTAGAGCTTCTTAATAAGTGACCACCCTCAGATGGCAGAAACATGGTTACACCTCTACCACCGTGACAGGCGTTGCTCACCGGAACCGTTGGTACATGCGACTATTATAGCAGTTCTATAATGTCGATAACACCGGTCGGTGCTCCGACTACCGACTAAGCAAAACAGATTAAATCTGGGTGTTGTAGATGCGATTGTGTCTACCCCCTAAACACAACGTGTGATTGCAATCTCGATTCCACCAATAGTACTTGGTTGACGGGATGCCAAACTTTGTTTGGTTGCACATAATGAAAAAAAATGTTGGCCGCCCTCGTGGCTGCACCTTGCCTGTGATGGGGCTACGCCATGGAACCATGGACATTAAGCTTTAACGTCCCCTCGCTCAATCATATTGTGCGCATACTTGAGGGAAATTGGCATGCGCACCTTCATCGATTCAGCCAAGTGTGTTTGGGCTTCCGCGTCATCGTCTGGGTACAAGTTCAGCATGAAGTTTAACTCATTTTCGACCGGTCTGCATGCATTTCAGGAACGACGTGTACGCGGCGAGGGCGCATGTCAACGGGTGGGGGGGGGAGTGTGAGGAGCGACCGAGGGTAAGTTAAATTGAAGCCACTTTCATGCCCCCCCCCCCTGTTTTGTTTCAGCCGCTCAGTGCCACTCGGTTAATCAACGGAAGACTACCCTACATACATACGTGAACAGTAATTGTTTACTATCTGTTTTTTTCTTTTCTTTTTTTTTGCGTTGTGCCCACCGCCAACAGAGCAGATGTGAAGTCCAATATTGAGTGCGGTACATGCAGCGTAAATTCAATTCATCATACCCCCCCCCCCTAGCTCCAGTGACGCGCATTCTCAAGTGTAAATGGAACCTACGGTATACACAAATATTTACCGATTTTAGAAGACAATATTTGGTCCTATTTACTATGCTCCCCCCTCCCCGGAATACGAACAAAAATGAATCCCTGGTAGTCAGGACCAGGTATTTACCTTTGTGTGGGCAGTCTATGCTCAAACCACGAGGGGCCGTGGGTGTTCAGAGGCCGAACGAACGGCAGCAGCACCAGTAAAATAGCGAAAAATCCGCAAATAACAAGGTAGAATCTTATCTCTTTCCGGGCCGACACAATACATATATATCAACTTATCCACTGCACGCTGTCACGTGGCGGTGTCTAGCTCGCTGGGTAGTGCAGCTGCTCGGATCGTATTCATCCATCGCATATCAGCGATGTATTGTAACATCCACACTACTACGAGTACATCCTTATGTCTATATTCTCAACATAAAAACATACTGCACACACCTCTGCGCAAATCGAACGTAATGTTCTCATACCCGGTAGTTCACAGCGGAGTTATCCCGAAGGCGGTTACTATGTGTGACGATACGTAACCATACGACCCCCCCCCCCCACTGCACTTTCCCCCCCACGCCCAGATTGTCGACTCGTCGGCTAACTTCATAACCTAACCTGGTTTTCAAGCGCAGTCTACTCTATTTCAGAGTCGCAAGATAGTCGTGTCGTCCACACAGCAGTTAGCCTAACTCGAAGCCCAGACAATCCTGGAATCATAGTCAGGTGTGTCTTGCCGGATGTGCAGCTCACTTGTAAATGCCGCGAACACAGCGTCTCCTCTTGCTTGCACCGCCTATATGGCCTCTCTCCCTCACCTCACACTGAATCTCGGTCAGTTAGCACTGCAGAACAAGACTGCTGCGGCGGCCACCGATCACGACCAGACGAGGCAATCGGGGGCCCGTACTCAGCAGGGTTTATCGTGGCTCGAGGTAAACAGCACAAGTGGCCGCTGGGATCCCCCCTCAAAATAAGGTGGGCGTAGTAAACGTCCGTGTGGAGAAATTGGGCTATTTGAATACAGCAAACCCTACAAGGTCTCGACAGCCTCTCAATTCATTAAGCCTAATGGTTTGCTACATTGTGCAATGTCTACACAATAATAGTTTCACGCCTATATTGGTGCAGGGAGGGGGGGAGGGGGGAGGGGGCTCCGACCACCTGTGAAGGGGGTCGCGCTTATACTTTACCCGGTTTACGAGTTACCCGTACAAAGGTGTGTAACGGCAATATGTCGAGCTCATTTAAGGCTGCCCGAGTTTGGTTGCGAAGGTGCCTGTGGTTGTATAGGCTCGAGGAGCAGTAGTCGCTATTGTACCTATGTGTAGTAACTATAGCACAGCAACATCAACAGCAAAAACGGGTGGAGAAGCAAAAGAAGACGTCGCCACGCCGTTGCTTTGTTTGGTAATTTCCGGAGGCAGCGGAGTGAATCTGGGTGAAGAAGATGGCATATACTGGATGAACGATCATACTCTCTTATTTATGTAGAAACGCAGCCAAATGCATCGTACCTCCATCTACCATCACCAAAATGTGAGGCATTCTACTGTAGAGTGCCACGCGTACTCACCTCCCGAGTGGGTCGTAATCACTTTAGGGGCCATTCTTAACGGGGCCATTAATTACAAAAACAAAAGTAAGATTGTTTTCACGCAATTTTCTTTGTTTCCATTTTTCACAATTTTTTTCTTCCATTTATTGGGACGTGAAGCTTTCCAATCGTTTTGCCATCTGAAGAATTTCCAAAAAAATGGAAATGGTTCTTCTTTTTTTTTTCCCCTCTTTTTCGTTTGGAAAATATGTTGGAAAGTATGGGGAAAAGTTGCTCGATACTGCATCCGCCGTTTATGGAGGCACGCTGAACATACTTTGAATTGTGTCGTATTTTACTGGGTACCTGGTAGAATGTAAAAAGTACCAGGTAATGAGGTTGCTGCCATACTAGACTACCCATGCATTAGAAGGGTTATTCGATGCGTGGTGACCATTACTGCTACGATAGAGGTACAACACGTTTTGGGAAAAACTTTTCGGACTGACTATTTTTACAGCATACTCCTTTTAACTGAGAAGTTACCCAATACTGCGTGTGTGATTGTTACATATACCAGGTGCTGCTGTAGTTGCTGCCATACTATCCATGCATTAGAAGGGTTAATCGATGCGTGCTGCGATAGAGGTATACCATGTTTTGGGGAAAACTTTTCGGAATTACTATTTTTACAGTACACTCCGTGTAACTGATAAGTTACCCGGCGTACCTGGTATGATTACCTGGTACCTGGTATGCCTTATAAGGCATACCAGGTACGCCTTATAAAAAATGCCTCATCATCAGGATACCCTTCACGTTTTACAAGATGATACATTTGTTGCATAACAAATGCTGTAGGGCATGGATGTGACGTTGTTCCCTTTGTCGTCGTCGTCGTCAGGTGTTTTGTTGACCTTTTCTCACGAGGGACCATAGCCAACAGGACCAAATATTGCTAGTAAATCGAGGAAATACACATAGTTTTTTTTTTCTCTACCGTATATAGGTCTGATTTACGACGGCCCCCCGTTATAGTCCTGCGGTGTTGAATACACGCAAACCTGACAGCAAAGCTACGGTAAGTGACAAGTGTCCCTATAGTAGGAGTGCAGGCTCACGTTAAGGTTTAAGCAAGGAGCCCGAGAAAACGAGTGTACACGTAGCATTTGCACCCTATCGTGGCCCGCGTCCGACGGTGCGGAGTCAACACCGAGCACTATTTCGGGGCACCCTAGTAAATAGTACCTGGTACCAAATGTTGGTCGATACATGCCGTGTGTGTACCAGGGTATTAATTAGTGGTTCGGCGTCTGTTGCGCGCAGCGCAACACGCCTGCGGCGTGTGTTGCGCGCCGCAGGCGCGCAAGCCCCTCGCAGGGCCTCCGGAGGGCCGCCGGAGGTAAAAAAATTGCGATCTATGCGCGAATATACGCCTCAAAACTAAGTAAAAAGCCTTCACTTTGTTTTGGCGACGGCGAATAGAAAAAAATGCCTCAAAAAGAATAAGAGCCTACGGCGAATAGCAAAAAAAGGTGCCTAGTTTTTGCTTCCGACTGTGGCGAATAGGACAAGGGGCCTAAATTATGTTCAATTACGGCTAATCATTAAGAAAAAAATACCCCCAAAAAAGAAACGCGCCTCCGGCGAGAAATAAACCCGCAACAAAACAATTCGCGTGCGGCGAAAAATGTTGCGCGCCCAAAACACACGTGTTGCGCTACACGCAACCAGCCTCGCGGCGACTGTTGCGCAAAACGGTTATTTTGACCAAATGTTGCGCCAGCGCAACAGCGCAACACCTAATGAATGCCCTGGTGTGTACCGTACGTAGGTCCCTCTTTACGGTGGTTCCCCTGGTACCTTCTTGTGGCCGTCTTAATGTACACACTGTCCCAGTTGTCGTGCTGTCCCTCATCACCTGCTGGCATACTGTAGTAGGTACAATCATGCGAAACCTTCCACAATATTGCCTGTCATATTGCGATCATCCCTGATCGATATACCCACGCCGAGGAGGAATAAATCCCTGCGATATCCAAAACCAAAACTCGACTACCAGTAAAACACGCCCTTTATAAGCAAGGGTGCAATAGATGCCACCCCATCCAAGGATACCACACCGGGTGTACTAAAATGCAAAACTCTAATAAACCATCCCTTTAGGTAGTTCCTTACTCCAAATACTGCAATACCGCAGGTCTTCAGCTACTGAATGACGAGTCAGGTGCAAAACCCAGTCAGCATAATATACAGACGGCTGACGGACTTGCCACGGAAAAGGAGAGACCGCTGCCTTCGTCAGGTTTTCATAAAGTGAAAAAACAAAAAAATAACCGACTTCTTCGTAAATCTATCCGATGAAGCGGATGGCCGACCCCTTGTGCTGAACGCTTAACCAGGTAGACTATTGTCGGCCATAAATGAATAGGATCACAAATCGGTTGGCCGCTTCAGCAGTTTGGGGGCTCTGGCGTTTATAACTAACGTTTTCCTTAACGCAGGTCACATACCGCCTGCGGCATAGTCGTCGATAAACAGGAAGACAAATAGACAGCGAGACAGGCCGGTTTCAAACCGACAAATAAATAGATATATACAGACAATCCCAATGGTACGCTGCACAAACCACGTTTGGCACGGGAGAAATCGAGGCCCGATGCTCGTTTAGGTGTTCGATGTATTTACCAGCGGTTTAACCTACATCACGAGCAATCGAACACGGAACCACCGAAAACAAAACAAACGAATACCTTTCCCCCCGTGCATGCGCAGTTTAGTGTCGTAGCGTCCACTCGCTGTACGCATGCCCGCCATCACTATACATGCGAAGAGTTGTCATGTTTTCTCAAAAGGCTTTCGGAACTTTTCAACGCCGCCCTCAACAACTTCGCTTTCGTCCACAAACCGCGTGCAATCCACATCGCCACCAGACCCAGCAGCTCCACGGCAAACAGACCGCCAATTTCTCGGGCTAAAGAGTAAAAGTCTCTGATTTCGGTGTCTGCATACCCAAAGTATACTATAAGAATAACCTCGTTCAATGCCGCACAAAGTCAGATCAACCCGTTCCCAACCGCACCGAGATACGGGAATTTCCTGGCGGCGCGATCGGAACATTCTCCCGTAATCTCTGCCAGAGCCCCAACAACCACAAGTCCGATGATACCCAACTCAGAAAGAGCAATAGTTCTCGAGGTATCGGGAAACTTGGTGAGCATCCATGACACTACAATCACCCCGAGGGCCTCGAAAATCGACGCACCAAGCGTGGGAGCAGTTTTGTTCTGTTCTGTCTCTCTCCAATACTCGAAGCCGACGAGTGCTTCTAGGAGTTGACTGCTTAGCGCCACCGCCAAAGTAGCTATCGTTATCGCCGCGGATCCTGACATATGTTTAGGCGGGCAGTAAAAGGGATAGTATATAGACCCAACCTCAGTAATGGCCCCATCGCTAGTGTTGGTAGCTACGTAGTGCGGTGAACAAATGCCATCCGAGGGATCGGAAAGTGCGACCCACGAACAGGGTTCAACATAAGAGGATCGAATTTCACCACAAGAAGAACAGCTCTCCCGAAAGGTAGTCGCACCGGCATGGGCATCGGGCAAGTACTCGCAAACAAGGTACTCTTCCAAAAATGATGCTTGATACGAACTTTCATCCAAGGATTCTGAAAAGTGATGTATAGCTTCTGCATCTATCGGCCCGACGCAATTCTCCACGACGCGCGAATAGGTGTATATCAAACCAAGGCGGTGACAATCCGGAGACCCATCCAAGGCCCCCGCTGATCGAGCTTGCTGGAAGGCCCAAAGGGTCGAGGACACCTCCGAGGCAAGCCCAAGTGCCAGGAACACTCGAGCACGCATGGTTCGCCTGCGTACAAGTTTGTCTACATCATCATCGCAATCATCGTATGGGGGTAGTGGAGCATCCATAGCGTAGCGTTCTTCACCCTTGACCGTTCGGCTTTGATGAGATTGATCCTCCGCATCACCACCGGTACCATGACCCTCGCGCGTCGGTGGCCGTGCAACATTCATCGGGTGGAATTCCCTTGCCCCCGGACGTAGATGATGCCTGCCGGCAGACGAGTTTACGGAAGCACAAGTTTGGAAGTGTGTGGGGGGGGGGTCACTCGCACCATTCCTGGATGTTGAACTGAGGTTTTCGATAGACAAGGGGAACTCCTAGGGATACACAAGGACTTACATGAGGCAGACCTTCCGACAGGAACCTTTTCCCGTTGATAACAGTAAAATAACTGTATCTCAGGGTGATTACCGAAGAAACGCTACAACCGACCCACAGTACGCACCAGCATTTCAGAAAATGCCTGTCAAGCACGTCTGCTCGCACAACGTGAAAACGAGGCCTCGCGGCCCGTGGTGTAGAGCACACCCTGCTGCCCATATAGCCTCAAATAGAAAATTTCGTGCTGGAGACGCGTACAGCATTGCGCCGACATTGGCCCAATTTCTCACAAGCTACACATACACTGTAGGGAGCGAAAGGTGGTCAGTGCGTGGCGGCATGTACCGCTGATGGAACAGCCGAGGATATCCCTGTTTGCCGCAGATACGTCAATAACGGCGCAGACTACAGGCAGTGAAACCTGCCCGGCTTCCGTCCAAGCTTCTGTTCCTATCCTAGCAGCCCAATAATATATCTGAGACGGTAGAATACCTCGCCAACGAATATATTGATGCAGTGACGGAACTACGTACCACTCCGCCCATGCACACATACAGAGGCAATGCGAGCCGGCGGAAACCTCAGCCACCTTTTCAACAGCATCGGATTCGAGGGAAGATACCCGGCCATTATTGTGCATTAAGAGAGACGAAAACACTTTGCAAACGTTGGGGGCGGCGTGCGCGAATCTGCGAAGCGCGATAACCCCAGGATATCGTGCCTACTTGAAGAAAACTACCCTGCGCAACGACGAACCTCTTCGCTGCCAACGATCAGCTGACTTGATATATTCACGTGAAGGGCGCGGCAGGGTTGGACGGTTGAAGGCCGAGACCCGTGCCGTTCCTCATGGACGAGGATGGCACGCTACTAAGGGACAAGGGGCACCATCTTGAAACCATGGATCTGGTTGTTCGGCACTATGCCTGACACAACCATCAGTCGCTTACTTCCACCACAGCGGTTCACACGTTTGCTTGGAGATGGAGTGGCCAGATGGGTGACACGACGGCGGTAGTCCGGGGTATGCCCAAACTGGAAAACGGTGGGACCAATATCCCTACCAGTATAATTGCTGAAACTCGAACACTTCGTCACAACTTACTTGTCAATGTGTGGAGAACGGGAGATGCCCCGTAGCAATATAACGATATAACCACTAAGATTGGATGTATACAATCACTCACTAGCATGTGAACGTAGGGCTGTGTGGGGTATATTGTACGCCGATGACGTAGACACTGCGACGGCCTTGCCAGAATGATGATCGTCCATGTAGCCACTTTCGAATCTGCAGGCCTCGTTTTGTCGGAAACGTCATTGGAGACCATGCTACTGCGGACACTGAACAAGGAACTGCAGACCTCACTGCTCGCCATGGAAGCAGAATACTAGAGGTACAGACATAAGTTGCAGGTTTTGTAGCTCGGTGGTCTTGTAGACGCAGGCACCGACACTATGGCAGATCTCACACAACCGATCACACTCGCATGTGCATGCTACAATTGGTTCAAGCGGGAGTTATACGATATGGGTATTGTCTCGCGCACTCTATAGCTACCCATGACACAGGCGTAAGTGATGGAGGCTCTCCTGTACGGGTGTGTGACGTCGACCCTCGGCCAGAGGCGCTTCGATTATGCCTGAACGGTACACCACAACCTCCTCCTTCGGATTATTAGCTTCCAGCGCCGACGACGCACGGACACACTCATGTCGGACGCCAACACCCTCGAGAAGGCATGATGCGAGAGGGTTAAGACGACCATACTCAATTGACGCCACCTCTTCGCCGAGGCCGTACAACGGGCGACCAACGAGCGGCTGAACCGCCTGGTGCCGTTTGAGCCAATTGCCGATCGATGGGGATAGTCTGCTATCAAGCTACTCAGAAACGAATAGGCCCCAACATGTAGAAGGCGACGTCAGAGTGTTTCGAGCTACTAACAACGGGTCAACACGGATCTCATATTTTATTGTTCGCTGTAAAGACGGCTTTGTTGTGTTGTTGCCCTGGTCCACGGCGACAAAGAAGCGTGGGTAGTGTTGACGGGATGTGGTCGAAGAGGTTGACTGTTTGATGGCAAGGTGGCACAGGGGCGATGTGGAGAGGAGCCGGCTACACCCAATAGAGGACGCTAAGCGCGGGGACAGATAAGGAAGCGGGGGGGGGGGGAGGCGTATTGATATCGTTGTGGAATACTCCTGAAGCGAAATGATACCCCGTAGAATCGCCCACGGTTGAGCCCAACGTAATACGAAACCAATCGATTGCTGTGAGTAGGTGCTGCGACGATTTTCGGATATATATAATAATAGTGCACACGTATAATACCAGGTACATATAGTATTATATATACTAATATCCTTCTGCGCGAGTTCCCAGCGACAGCTATACTATCTTACAGTGTGGATGGGGGTAGATTAAATTAAAATTAACTACTTGAGCTAGTGGTAGGGCTGTGAGTCGGTTTCATTTCACGACCAATAACTAGTCGTTGGTCGGCGAAGCCGACTTGCCGGCTAAAGTAAGGTCTTGGATCCCTCCGTGATGTTATTCGTGTATTAAGGTCTCTCCCAACCTTGCGCGAAGCGCGCGCGTCGATGACGACGGCAAGTCCTAAACCATCGATTATACAATATCGCACCTGGTACGAAAGACGGGCCGTTTCCACAAAAACAAACGAAGACATGAAATATGAAAATGGGAACCTACTCGATGGACCCAAGGTACAATACGACGCAGACTCTGACGATTGATCGGGTGAACGCCAGCTTCCACAGCGAGTTGTTGGATCTGGGCGGCTTGCCGCGCCTCTGCTCATACTCCACGCGGTAGAGCACCGTTTCGGGGTCGCACGCACTCGCCAATGTGGTCCGCGGGCCGATAATGGGCACAACTTCGCCGACGGGATCTCCGCCCTCAGTGTTGGCATTATTGGGTGCGCCAGGGCTGACGACGTCGGCACCGTCGAGAGAGATGGGCTGTTCCGTCATGTGTGTGTGTGTGGATCTCCCGCTGTGCGCTGCAGTGTCACAGGGCACGTGAGGGTATAAGATTGGCTCAGGGTATCCGCAGCCCGCAGCACTTCACGTTAAAAGCTGTACCCCGCAATAAAAAAGCCTTCCTACAGTTAAGGAAACCCAATAAGTCGGAAAGTCGGCACCTCCGTTTCACGACTGACTATTAATCCGACTAATAACTAGTCGGCGACTTAAGTCGTGCCGACTCACAGCCTTGGCTAGTGGGGATTAATATATGGGCAATGACCAAAAACGGGTATACCCGGTCAGTTTTCACTCAAAAACGGGTACCGCCTGGAACCACGTAAAAAACACACCCAGCGAGCCACGCGATTGGCCAAAATAAAATCGTACCCATTGTTGAGACATAGTGTCCCGGGAACAACTGCTGTAAATGTCTTTTATGCTTGGCTTTCAACCGCTTTTGGTTGTTTATTTTGTTTAATTCACTTGCCTACAGTGTGCCTCGCTATCCACTGCGTCCGCGGCAGCGCTTTCGTTGTTTCATATTCTTCCAATTTTTCCACAATTCACTTAACCTCTCGTACGTATTCAACCATTTTACGCACCTGGGTACGTACGTCTTCGGATTGATACGACCGTCCACCTATATACTAACTGTCGTCTGTATGCACAGCAGTATCAATATACCTGGTATGTATATGTACGTATGATACGACTGCAGCAGCAGCTACAGTAGCTGCATTTTTACTGCTGCTGTACGAGTGCAGGGTGTATTTCAGGTAAACGCTGAGACCAAGTAAAACACCATTGCTTGCCGCCAGAACCCTCTGCCTCTAAACACCCATGACCCCTGACCCTGTTCCCGATCCCACCTGGACCTGAGCCCTCTAAACATAACTTTGGCACGTTTAAGCGTATAGTTAGACACCGACAAGTGTGTTTGGTTATCACTACGAGTATGCCCCTCAGAAACGGGCACGATGTGATTACGAGTATGGCCAATTGATCCCGTGATGGCTCGTGGGATGTGGGGTTTTGATTCGAATTCCATGCTGTACCCGTTTTTGACTCCAACTGGCGCGGGTGTACCCGTTTTTGGTCATGGCCCTTAATTAATTTAGCGAAAGAGGGAAAGGAATATCGTGTGGCAAGGTACTGATTCGACCAATGAGTGGAACGTGGGTTACTACTCCGTATTTTGAGGGAAATTTGGGTCTTAAGAGATCCAATTTTTTCGGCGAAAAAAAACCAAACAAAACCCATTCGTGAAAGGCTCTAGTAGGGTGCAAAAAACACGTGTGCCAAATTTCAGGGTCTATGCCCAAAAAACGGCGTGGACATTTGGACTTTTGTGCGGTAAAAGTGCAAAAATAGGGGTTGCCTCGTAATTACTGATTTTCAGTATATAATCGATTTTGGGTGTTGAATATCTTAATATGATCATAATACGCAGTCAGATCTCCGAATATTTGCGTGAAACTTTGTACACATAATATACCCTTGGTGGAAGCGGCTCGTTCAGAAAAAAACAATTGGGGGAAAAAATGTTTTTCCTACGAAAACGCCTGACTATTATTGTTGACCTCTTTGAAGGCCTGTGATTGGTCGGGCCACACTTTCGGCGGTAGCGCCAGTTCTAGGTCTTTGAAAAAAAAAACCCGGCGATGTCACCCTCTTCCACTGTTCATGGCGGTCAGTATGATACCAAATATTAAAAAAAAAAAAAAAAAAAAACAGCTGTGAGTATGTGGCATTAGAGTTGTTATTGCATGCGGCATTAGGGACTGACGAAATTTGGGTTGGAATGTCTGAAACAGCTCGTAGCACTTTTTTTTCCCTCCAAGCTCAGGTTGTGGGTGAGGTATACCTCGTAGGGCTCCTCAAGTGAACACCCTTATAAGGCAAGAACATGGTGCACCTCTACCGTAGCATGTGTCCACACGAGAGTACGACTATTAATAGACCATCGGGGCGACCTGTCTGCCCTCCCCGCGGTGGTGCTGTGTTCTGAACAGCGGCTGCGAGGGGTGGACAAAGGGTGATAGTGGATCTTTAAAATGGGGGTTTTGTCTTGGTAGTAGTAGTAGTGTGACCCTCAGATCGAACCCTAACCCTAACCCGAACCCGAACCCTATGCCAGTGGTCAGTGCTTGCTTGGCCAATCAGAGTGCTTAATTAGCTACCTTAGGAAGATCCACTAACAGTGTTTGTCCACTACTGGCGGCTGCAGTTAGTTATACACGTTTCTTTAAACACAAATACATTGATTGGTTCGTTCATGTTTCGGCTATTTTTTCCCCATCAAAAGACAGTGGCAATGTGCCCCAGTTATCGAAAGGCACAGAAACCGACGGGAACGTCGGGAAAAGAACGCTGAGCCCTTTGTCCACGATACAGCTGAGAAGGCTAAATAGCATCGAGAGGGACCCACCTGTTGTTGTTGTTGTTGTGACCGCGGCTTGTCCAAAAGGCCGATGCGAGTGTAACACCTTCCACGGGTGGGTTAAGCTGGCAAGGAAAAGGGATGACCGAAGGGCAGCGATCACATCTATGTATCTGTCTCTATACTCGATTACGAACTCGTATTTATTGCAGGAGTGCAGGGTTATACTTGTATTGGGAGAGCTTTCACCACACCACCCGCCTTGTCCATTTTTTCGTTATCGAGTGAATGGTACCGAGTACTGCTGTTGGTACATACTAATATAGTGCACGTGGAGTAGTTTTGCCAACTACCCGGAGAAGAGAAGAAGATGAATATACGGTTTCACGTGTGTTTCAACGATTCACGATTCACCCCTCGAAATTTATTTGGCCAGCAGGGTATATACCAGGGATGCGTATTTCCCGGTAGCGGTAATTCCCGGAAATTAATAGGGCTCGAGGTAATATTTTTTTTCAGAGGAAATTCTTCACGTCCCCTATCCCCGGAAAAATAACGCCTCGATAAAGAATGGAAACCCCCCTTTTTTTTTGTTTATCGCTGCCAAGCTGTGCAGCAGCGTAGAGCGTTACGTAGGCGCCCACATGCCCCTCCTATATCACACAGATAGTGATATCCTACAGATGAATTGGATGTTATGGCGAGCGGAATCATCGAAGGAATGTACAAATAAAAATATAAAATATAAACATACATATGAGATAACATATCCGAATGGAAAGGGTGCACTCGGCGCAGATGCAGCTGGGACGCTTGGATTTCGTTGAGGCGTCCAGCGTCCATGTTTACATGTTTACAGCTTTAGTGGAAAATAAGGTCGCGATCGCTACATGCGTATGAAGCAGCGCACTGCTGTAACTAACTGCTAACTTCCTGCTTTGCGCTGATGATTTTTACCTCGCGACACGACTATATTCTTACATGAGAGGTCGCTATCAGCACTACGGCAGTTGTTATATTTATATTATTCCAGTATCAAATGGCTGCAGGGCGAAATCAACGAGGACGCGAACAAGTGAAAAATCAACTGAAACCGATGAACATTTACTAAGGTACTTGCAGTGTGCACAACTACTACTGTTGTGTACCTGGTGCAGGTATTATACGTAGAGTGTAGCGTTAAAATGATCGAAAATGACTGTCCGGAGGCCTGAACGAATCTTATACATGTGCTTCATGTAGTGCATGGGCCACCCGGGGATGATAATTTTTGTCCCCTCCCAAAAATTACGCCTTTTTTTCCTCGAATGAGAGGAAATAGGGGAAATTTTTAGGAAAGGCTGAAAAAGGCTGTTTCCCGGAATTTTTTGGGTTCCGGGTGAGGAAATACGCATCCCTGGTATATACGAACTGGTTCCACGAAAAGGCGTAAAATTCCACCTTCGGGAAATAACAAACGGAATACACTGTTTTTTCAACACTAAATACTAAATATATCTACACGACCGCATGAACAAGGGGAACCCATCGGTCAAGCGATGTTTGTCGTGCAAGTTGTAGTTCGCGAGATATGGACATTGTTGTACTACTTGGGGAGGCGCTATTTCACGTATGGATGATACTCCTATAGTTAAATCAAGACAATTTGAAATCAGGCCATATATCGGTCAGTCCGTCGACATATTCGACACTAGACATGCTGTCATGACCGCATCAACAAGAGGAAGACGTTCGTGACACTTAGTTTGATTTGGAAGCCGTGAGGGACTGTTATAAGAAACGCCTCCCAAAGTACTAGAACAATGCATGGAGCAATTTTGGCACCTTAGGGGAATATTTACTCCTCACGGGAATCGTTTTTGCGCTTTGGTTTTTGAGAGTTTTAACATGAAAATTTGACACGATTGTGCGCAACACAATTACAAAACAACTAGCGACTGACCTTTTTTGAAGAAAAAAACAAAACATGTGCATGAGGAACGGTCAAAGTTGCCAAAAAATCAGAAAATATGGAAAAGTACACCTAAAGAACGAAAAAAACAAACAAAACAAAAAAGACCAGCCGTGAGTTTTGTCTTCGTGTTGTGACGCACATCCCTGCTAAGTTTCGTATTCCAAATCTCAAAAACCAAAGCGCAAAGTTGCGAAGGGGTAAAGCTCTGGCTGTCTCTGGAACCAGCTCGTAGAAGTCCACATTGTGGGCAGACTATTAACGTACTGCTGTCGAACGATGTGTCAACAAATGAAAAAACCAGGCATGTGTCAATCTCCTTAAATTAACAGTCAGTACGAGACGAATCTACTGTACGAGTAGTAATTTTATTTTGTACGTATGCATGTATTTTTATACGTATGATATGTATACGTGTACGGGAGAGAAACTGCTGATTCAAAGTTTCTAAAGTGTTAATTCAACCGCCGCAGGACTTTACTCGTACGAGCTTTATTGGTTTCGTTTGGTGCATTTCATTTAATATATTCGCGCTTCTGTTCTCTTGCCCTGTTAATACTCGTGACTCAGATCCGGGGTCACTATTATACGAAGTAGGCTCTTCTCGTCCTTCCCACTATGGTGCGTGCCTTGCATTGTTTATCCCGAGAAGATGTCAGTACGTTTTTTTTATTTTTTCCCTCGTCGACTCACTTCGAAGTGTGCCTACCCACGCTATACTATTAACAGGCGCTCTCGACAGTGTTCGTGTCATTTAAAAATAAAAGTGTAGCACACAATATGATAGGCGACATCTCTTCGTTTGGGTCAGACTTGTCGTGTTTCAGTGTGTGTCCTATCCTACACACATTTCAGAGTACTAAATTAATGGCGATTGCCACTTTCTTGCCGTTCGAGCCTGAAGTTATGAAGTTATTGATCCCAAAATTGCTATCGCGTACTGCTGCGGTATGTATGAAACCACCGTTCAGACTATTAATTGTAGCCTTTTTTCCTGCGGTATGTATGAAACCACCGTCCAGATTATTAATTGTAGCCTTTTTTTCCCATCCCATTCATTGTCTCCGCCCTTCTACTCTCTCTCTTTCCCTCTTTAGTCGTAACTCAGATCCGGGGTCGCTAAGTAGGTTCTTCTACACCCTCCCCACTACGCTACTTTGCCTTGCATTTTGAACCCGAGAATGTGTTAGCACTTTCTTCCCTCGTCGACTTGCGGCGGATTCAGCCTAATCACGCCACGAAGGCACTCTCAGCAATTGTTTCCTTTTTACTTTTTCAAATAAAATCAACATCTCACCAAGGTGGGATTTGAACTTGGGTACCAATGATGTTAATCATAGTACCCTTTAAAGCTGACCACTAGTCTACCGGAGCGACCGGCTGTATTGGATCACAGGCGTGATGAAGACTGAAGATGACCTGGGGGACGTGTGGTGTCATTTTTGTTCTAAAATAAAAAACAGTCTTGTTGTACATATACGACGTACAGCAGTAGTAGTACGTATACATACAGCTGGTGCTACAGCAGGCTGGAGTTCGTAGCGCATTCATCTGTTGCCCCCCAAAAGTGGTATCTTAGTGTCCCCATGTGTGCAGGCGAAGTATGATACCATTGTGAGAATGCAATGCCATCGCTGCCGTACGATATATGGAAGATAATGATTGCGTCTATTTCGGTTTGGAGTGGCTGGAATATGCTCTTTGGTGTTGCTCTATATTCACGGATCTACATTATTCGACTTTTCCGCGGCATGTCGCGACACGTGCCGCGGCATGTCGCGACACTCGCGACACGTGTCGCGGCATTTCGCGACATGCCGCGGCACGTAAGGTTCGGGTTCGGGTTCGAGTTAGGGTTAGCGATACTCGCCGCGACACTCGCCGCGACACGTGTCGCGACAAAAGTCAAATAAAGTACTTACTACACCACCACGATCACCAGCCACCACGAGCAAAAATCTTCTGCTGCTCCTGGTGCATGGTGGTGGGGGTGGTAGTGGTGGTGATTGCAGGTACTTGGTGCTGGAAGGTGAAGTTGGTCTCTCGGTACAATGCTCCCTCTTCTTGAGCCACCATCGCCACCATCGAGCAAGCACACGACCACCATCACTATCACCCCTAAATCATAGACCACGGGACCAAGCCACCACCAACGACCGCCAGCCACCGCGAGCAATATACTTCGTGTGCCCCTCCTGCTTAGTTGATGGGGTGGTGGTGACGGTGGTGGAGGTGTGGTGGAGTCGTCCTCTGTGTATGATGATGCTCTTTCTCTTTTTGTCCGGATATCGAGCAAGCACACCATCACGATCGATCATCACCATCACCACCTGCTGCAGCTCCTATCACCATCAAGACTGGGAAGCTTCCATATAGCTGGTGGTGTGGTGTTGGTAGGGGTGATGTGGTGGTGGTGGTGATGGTGGTTTGTGTGTTCGCTGATGGTGATGCTCGTTGCACCTGCTGGTATGTGCTACTGCTGCTGTATTGTCTTGCTGCTCGTGCTTGACGGCGGGATATCCTGCGAGATAAATCCCAATGACATTTTGCGCACTGGCCACCAGTTAGGACAGTCACTATTGCCTAGCTCTCCGATCTCGGCACGGCTTTCGACACGAGAAGTACAGGACCGTGCGCATAAATACCGGGCGTTTATCAGTCCCGAACGTGTTTTGCTTTGTTCAGTGTGCGCGTCGCACGGTGAACGAGGGACGACGAGGGACGACAAACCTCAATGTTTCACACCCGTTAAATAGAGCCACGCTCTGGCACTCTTCAGAACTGGTTTTTGGTCCGTTTGTATCCGTTCGTGTACCCCCGCGCTGCGCCCCCCCCCCCCCCCAACCTCAACACTAAACCCCTTATACAAGAGCATCCCTCGATGCTTGTCGGATAGCTTCTCATTATGAATAGTAGCATTAATTTTCTCCTTTACGACGGCATACAATAATCTACCGTGCAGCAGTAGCTGTGGTACATCGCCAGATCAGTCCGTACTTTGTTTTGCGATTTCAGTCGGAAATTTCAACGAGCCTCGTTCATTGTGCGTATTATTGGCTGTAATGGCTAACCACCTCGGACGACTGCCTAATCTAAACCATTTCTACACCAGGGGAGCACGACAAAGAGAACAGACGGCACTACACCCCCAAGGAGGGCAAACACTGCACACTGTACAGTTTAATTTTTCACACCGTGCAGGTTTGGTATCCACGCAGGGGACCAGCGTTTTCATCTCCAGCTCGTCGGAGGTGTAGGAGTATGTACATATGTATCATCCGGGGATTGCAACATATATATCCTCGCGTGTGCGGCGGACCTTCTCGAACCCAGCCAAAAAGCGACCAGTCAAAGTGGCTGGGGCTGCCACATCGTGTGGGGCGGTGGCGACCTTGAGGACCAGCGTTTTCGTACCCGGTTTGTCGGAGTTCAAGATGTACGGAAGGATTTATGATCTTCTGGTGGTAGGATGTCACCCTCTCCAGGAAACGCGCACAGTGTCTAAGATCCCCAACCAATCAGCGATCGGTCGGTGGGGTTGCGGGGGTTCCCACACCGTACGGGGCGGTAGTGATTCAGGGGATCACCGTTTACGTTCCCGGTAGAGGTCATCGCCTGAAACCTTGTCACTCTTGACCAATCAACGATCGATAGAGCCGTGTCACGATTGTATGTGATTGGATAATGGTGACGTTACAGTAGTTTGTGTCTCAACCTTCACTGCTGCAGCAGCCGCGCGCTCCCAGAAAGGTCGATGCAGGCCGCCTCTCTGATAGCCCTGCGGCCGGGGACGACCGACTAGATGCAGGTGATGGATTGTGAGTCTGGGCGGTATAAGAAGGAGCTGCTCGCGCAAGTTTGGAGAGAAGCAAGCAGAGCCCGATACCAAACAAACGGCAACATACTATTTGACGAGACGAGAGCTGGTGCTTGATACTATTACGGGGGGCCATATTAAATAGGACCAAATATGGTGAGTAAAAATGGGTAAATATATAGGTTTTTGTGTGTACGGTAGATCCTATTTACTATGGTCCCCCGTAATACTACTACTGCTCTGCTGCTGCTGCCGCTGCTACTACTACTGCTGCTGGATTGTCGCGGCAGCGAGAGCGCCCCTTTCAACCAAAGCACCTCGAATGCCACAGAAAGAGGTCAAAGGATGAACAGGACTATACGAGTTCGAAGAAAGCGGTACCAGGATACGATGAAGGCAGACTACGATACTGCTACTCGCATGTACGTATGATACGACGACGACCATAAATATATACTCGTGCATTCTGTGGCGCTTTGTCAACCACACGGAAGACTGGCTTTGGGTCCTTTGCTCTTGCCTTTTTCTTAACAAACATTTTCGTTGTGAGGCTCAAACTGTAGCGCTTGTGTTGCCGTCGCTGCAGCGGCAGGAGGGTACTTGCAAATCTCGATACCTACAACGGTCCGTATCGAAAATGCCTGCGAATACCTTGGAACCTATTTTCCTTTTGTTTCTTCTCGCGTTGCCAGGCAACGCCATTAAAAAAGTGCCCGATTTATGGGAATTGTAGATGTATGGAACCATTTGTGATCCGGGGATAATACCCTATCTTCGCCGGGTGCAGACCTCGTCGTTCCCACTAGGGGCAACCGTCGCCGTCCGTTCAGCACTCGCCGAATTGGCTGAGAGCGGGCAGGGTGGGAGTTTCGGCCAATGGGGTTGGAGCTTGGAAAACGCAGGACTGAAAACCAAAATTCATTTTAAATTGTATGTCTATTTGTTCGGCCATTGTTTCGATTTGGGCAACTCGCCCAAGAAACTAAAACTCGCAAACACCAGCAACCGCAGTTGGCTACATCAAGGCACCAGGACAACCACCAAATCATGTGGCAACGATCACCAGAGTCGACCAGCTAACAACCCCCGTTACCTGGTCAGGGCCTCTCTTCCGTTCGCTCCAATCTGCAACCTGAGGTGGAAGCCTATATGCCGTCCTAGCAGCACCTTACATCACGTACATACACTACGCCGGTTGATCGCAGAATACAAGAAACGTACACGATAAAATGATCCGTCCATCCCTAACCCTAACTGTAACGCTAACTTTAACCGTAACTCTAGCCCTAAGACTAACCTCTATACATTCCGGCCCCTGCCCCCAACGCCCGATGCTTTGTCTTAAAAAGTTATATTGTTCCCTACAGGGTGATGGTAATTCTCTATACCCTGACACTCCAAAAAGGAGGCCTATATGCCGTTCTAGCAGCACCTTACGTCATGTATACACAACACGCCGGATCATTGTGGAACACAAGTAACGCTCACAAGAAACGCGTCCGTCCATCCCTGTCCCTATCCCTAAGCCTGAACAAAACCCTAACCCTAACTCTAACCCTTACCTCAAAGTATCCCAGCCCTTACGTCCAACGCCCGATGCGCGGTCATAACACGATGTTCCCCGCGCAGGACGCTAGTAGCACTACAGTACATACAATGGAATATGCAATGACACCCTTAAGGCGAAGCCTATTTTCCGTCCTGGCAGCACCTTCGATGCATGCTACGGTATATAGACGTGCACCATGCTCTGCCTTTCGAAGGTGGTCGCTTGGTTAGAATATAAGAGCTCTATATACATCATCCAACAACTGATTCTTCAGGACATTCAAAGTTATTGAGCACTACCATGGTCTGACTATACAATGAAAATGATTGGAACACAACACTAAAAAAGCCCAATATTTTTGAGCTAAGGGGCCCGATCATTCAGAAAGCAGTTTCCGCCAAAAAAACGGTACAGGACCTCCTCTATCTATCGTAGCAGGCGTTCTTACACCACGTATACTCACCAGGACGGTTGATCGCGGCATACAACAAACGAGCAACAAGAAAATATCCATGCCTAACCCTAACCTTCTAACCTTGAATAAATAACCCAGGCCCTGCCCCCAACGCTCGATGCGCTGTCCTCGCATACCTGTTCCACACAAAATGGTTACTACTCGATAGACCTGGATATTTAGCTCAAAAGGCAGAGGTTGTCGGTGCCGGACCCTGTACGAGGTCGTACTTGGTGGGACCCTATACACCCTAACTCTAAACCATTGCCGGGGTCACAGATAACGCGGAATCCAAGCAGAGCAGAGCGCCCTGCGCGTGGGGCGGGGGGGTGGCCTTGCTGTTTGTGTACGTCGCGATTAAAACACCACGCCGACGCCGGGTACTTCGTCGACTACGTTGCCCTCCTCGTCGAGAGCGAGGATGATCGTGTCCACGAGGGTGTCGTTGATGGCCATCGACGGTCCGAACCCTCTGGGCGAACTCTCTGAAGCAAAGGACACACGGAGGACAGGGGGAATATGCGTTCAGACAACCTGTTAAGACTGGTGCTACGATAGTGGGGGGCACCACATTTTCACTACCGGGTTTTGGCCACTCGGGCGAGTGGCTCCGAATCTAACTGAAATTTGGACCTAAATATAAGTTGTCGGCTTTGCGTGAAACCTCCAATGGCGGTGAATACAGAACAACAAAAAATAAGAAAACGTTTATGAGTACAACGCAGTGAAGCAGTCACTCTGCCGAGTGGCTATGTGCAGGTCAAAATCAAGCACATATACATGACCCGCCTACCGTAGCACTAGTTATATTTGTTTGGGTAAATAAATGCCCGAGACATATTTCCTGAACGACGCATGCTACTCTAGAGGTGCACCACGTTTTTGCCTTCCGAGGATGGTCACTTGAGGGGCTCTATACTAATAGTAAGTGAAAAATTGGTTTTGGCGGAAAACAAAAGTGGTACCCGATGACCAATGCCTATGAAGAAAATAACGATTTTTTGGCAATATACAAAAATG
The DNA here is from genome assembly GCA_008828725.1 of Saccharina japonica. Taxonomy (NCBI): domain Eukaryota; class Phaeophyceae; order Laminariales; family Laminariaceae; genus Saccharina; species Saccharina japonica. The sequence goes on along the minus strand of MEHQ01001576.1, from coordinate 87,700 downwards.
AAATGCTGACGATTATTGGTTAAGGAGCCTCGGGACCAGAAAACGTTTTCGAAAAAAGTACTACCTCTACCGTAGCACGCCTCGAAGGAACAAGGCCGAGTGGTGGCCGTAAGGGTGTTTCGGTTTGGCGCCCCATTCGTACCTATGCCACACTTTTGCGCTCGTCCAAGAACAGATTGGACCTGCTATAAAAAAATCCCAAATTTCCAATTCTCGAAAGACGTTTCTCATTTTGCTTGGAACCTTCGCGTTAGCTATACATAGGCTGCATCTATGTTTCGTGGATCTCGCTCCCCACGACACTACGGGGGTATATTTGGTAGAAAATTCATCACGACAAAACGGTCCTGACGAATATTGTGTGTTACGATACACTTTGGCTTTCAAGCGTTGTGAAAGTAAGATGCAACACATGATGAGCGAAACGATCGCGTGAATTCGGCGACGGAGTTCGAATGCCCAGCAACGTTGGTACACCGGCAAAACACAAACTGTATTAAAAATCGAGCCCAGACGAGACTCACCGCGCTTGGCAGGAAAAGTGTAGGGATCCACCTGAGGTTGACAGGAGAAGACGATGCGAGGGGGGCCGTATGTGGCGAACACGGGAAGGCAATACATAGTTAAGAGAGACGGGCGTGTAATATCGAGGGTATCGTCCCAGAATAGAACGAGCAGCAATGGTTGCACTCATATCGTACGATACGACATACACGCATACTGTACGTGCTGGCAGTACAAACCTCACGCGGCTCTAAGACCTCGGTTTTCGTGCGGAGCGTATGTGTATGTATGTATGTATGTATGTATGTATGTATGTATCCATCCCGCTCAACGCTGATAGGCGACTGTCTGCCCTGATATACGCCTTAGTGGCCAAAGTACGACCTGCCTTAACATGAGGTCGGAGTCGTCTCTTGTGGTAGCTTAGAAGAAGCCATCGGGGGGGGCTCTCCATGCATATACCATCGTACGAACAATGGCACGTCAGGGGTGGTGTCTTATGGTCTGAGCTCCTGATACCAGGAGCTCAACGCCTCGCCCGAAATGAACGACTTCAAATAATAAGTTTATTAGGTCGTAACGCGATCAATATTTCTAGGTGCGAGCCCTACCACAAAGAAACACGAGTAACATTATCATACCACAGCAGCAATCAGTAGTAGATGCTCACTTGTAGGAGTCGACCCCGGTCAAAACATAACGAGACGAAAAGTGCAAACCCCTAGACGCATGTGCCACGACAGGGGGTGTGGCGTTTTTTTCTTCCTGAGGCTCCTTACTATTAATAGATAAGCTCTTTATTATCATCTCATTACTGAACGTTAGGGGAATCGTGACGCCCAATCCTATGGCCTGTAGTATAGGTATAAGAACAGACATTGGATTCGAATCATGAAACGTACCTTATCCCAATAAGGCGTACGCCTTATATGCTTTATTGGGATAAGACATGCCTTATCGGGATAATACATGCCTTGTAGGGCATACCAGGTATGCCTCATTGGGATAAGGCATGCCTTATTGGGATAAGACATGGATTATTGGGATAATGCAGGCATTGTAAGGCATACCATGTATGCCTTATTGGAGTAAAACATGCCTTATTGGGAAACCCCTTCGTTGATATGAGCCCCCGTCAGCCACAACCACGGTTTGGGCCAAAACGTGTCACTGGGACCAATACCACCGTAACACGCTTTGCAAAATGCCTTCTGCCGCGCACACACAGCAGATTCTCGAAACTCACCGCCCGTGCGTCGACACAGTAGTTCAGGTCGTCGAGAACGGCTGCGGTCATCTTCGACATGTACATGACCTGCGATAATGTAGAACGGGCCAGTGTTACGAATGAAGTCCATGCTTACCTCGACCCTTTTGTCTCGACGACAGATTACACACGAGGGATCGGCAGTAACACTGACAGGAGCATAGACTATAGTGTTATTACGTACCAAAGCTACTAGAGTATAGCATTGGACTGGCGAGGGCACGTTTACGCGCGACGGACTATATTTTCCAAAATTTCATCATGATGTATTTTCCGTCCGACGGCAAACCACGTCGCATGTCCCTGGGGCGTGTCCAATACAAACAAAAATAATGAATGTTGCGTACTAAGCGTTGAGCTTAAATGAGGAAGAAACACCGCCAGTGGCGCCCTCTTACATTGTTGACGTATCCGGTCATCAGCTCGTCGTGGAAGAGGGTTTCGTCCAGATGGCTGCAGGCCGTACCTGCGAGGGGTGCAGCAGAAACAACGTTCGTGTTGGTGGTACTCTCGGGTCAACGTTTCATCCCTTCCGATCTCCGAATGGCCTGTCGACGTTCCTATCATGAGTGCATAGTCTCAAACAATGGTACGTACAGTAGTTCCGGCAACTACGTACTGTACAGATGTCGAATTTCGTGAACGGTCCTTGTTCGCAGTTCGAGTAAACGCACAGTCTGTGCGTACTTAGTTTTCAGTCTCAACGGCACAAGGGTATCCTGGCCGCCCTGTCGTTAGGCGTTCTACTCTATATAGGGGTACAGTAGCAGTGGCACTATTTTTCTGCCTTCTGAGGCAATAGTTTAATGTTTCAGGCTGATGGAATGGGGCTTTCTCTACAGAGGTTTTACTACCCAAAAAGGCATGCCGTATTTTAATCGTTTTGGTGACATAACTACAGGCCGTGGCATTGCTCGTTCGGGTTAAGCGCGTATTTTTTGTTTTCTTAGAAGAGGCAGTTGTTGGGCGGGGTACAGAGCGCCCCGAGTAAGGAACTTCGCGAAATAATTGTACCCCCTGCTTTATCTAGCATGCGTCTCTTCTGCTCTAGGAGCAATACCACCTTACAGGGGTGGTGGCTTGCTATTTTCGGAGCTCCTCACAGGAGTGAAGGAGCTCAGTATCTCACGCCCGACTCACGACACCGAAGAAGGCTGCTCGTGCCCGACCAGCGATACTTTGTAGGAGCTAGAATCCTAAAATCAAAAATAATACGACCAAAATTGTCATTCTAACCGGTAGTTGGACTCACTTCAGAAGCAAGCTCAGCCGGTCCCAGTGAAAAAATATCGTCTCTGAAGGCAAAAAGCTAACTGCAACCCCTGTGACCTACCGTGGGACGATTCCTAGGCGCGTATGGATAACCGTTTTTCTCTCACCCTCTCCCCCGTCCAATTCAACGATGTCGTTTCCGGAACCGCCAATGTCTTTATAGGCGCTCAAGGTGGCGGGGCACGTCCAGGCAGGGCTGTCGGTCTCGCGGCATGTTGTGCACTCGCCAAAGTTGGTTCCCCAAAGAGTTCTGGGCAAGGGCACGCGGTGGGCATACACGGTGTAGGCGGGCCATGTGCAAACATCGGGATACGGATGAGCTCCTACAGTAATACAATAGGTTTTCGACGGTCTTCAGGGTGGTCGTAAGCTGTTTACGTAAAATATGCATTTGATCGCGGGGTCAATGTACGGGCGTACCCTAACCCTATGAATTCAACATAGTATCAAGGATATTTAGGACGGTAGGATGTTAACGTAAAATTTGCATTTGCTGGTGAAATTAATGTACGGGCGGACACCCGACCCAGCCCCTCACCTAACCCCATACCGGATCAAAAACGGACAAGCAAAGGACGAGAAACGCGGCTGCGTATCGTTCCATACCTCTCTAGCCAGAAATGTGCGAAACGATTATGAACGCGAACCCCTGCGAGACATGCCCCTCTAACTAGCTATGCGAAGTCTTCCCCTAAAAATCCTTGCGAACGACTGTAGTCGTACCTACTATTGTGATAAGGATATGCTCCACGCCGTTCGGTCGCATCGTATACCGCGGGCAGTCCATGTGATATACTGCTCCCGTCATAAACATGCAGCTTGGGATATACACAACAATGTACTGGTGTCCGGGTAAAGGGGGGGTACCGTAGTGCGCACCAGGTATTCGTTTGAGTATACGCAGGAAAGGGGAATTGAGCGGATGGTAGACACATGCCACGATAGGCCACGATAGAGGCGCACCATCTTTTTTTCTGAGCTTCTCACTTAAGGGCCCGTTTTAACGAGTATGAAATAAAATCAACTTGGGAAAAAAAATTCAAATCCGCTTTTCATTGGTCAACACACGCACCAGCACCAAAGATTAGGATCTTGGGGCATAATATTTGGTGCTGGTGCGTGTGTTGACCAATGTTATGGTACTGCTGGCATGACTTACACCAATGAAAAGCGAATTTGAATTTTATTTTTTCCAAATTGAATTTATTCTACACTCGTTAATTCGGGCCCTAAGGAGCGTCATATCTAACAGAAAAATTGATTTTGGAGGAAAATGAAAGTGCTGCCGGATGAGAAATATCATGACCGAAGTGTACTTTGAAACATTATTCGTCACAAAAATGAAAGTCCGACGAATTTCGGTTAAGGAGCCCGATCGTTCAGAAACCGGTTAAGCCAAAAACTACTACCTGTACCGTAGCGCGCGTCGGGATTGGTGGCGTTCGATTAATTGTGTCATTTTTTTTTTTTTTTTTCCCATTCTGAATGAACAATGCCCTGCACATTGTGGGAAGGCAACTGAAACAACAAAATGGCATTTCCCCACAGACAAGCAATTTTAATGCTGTTTGCCAGTATGATCCCGAAGACACAGGTAGCGTGTCTCTTACGCAATTTACAAAATTCAGGCGGGTGCCTTAATGTGAAAATAAGTACTGCTGTGGACAAAAATATACATTCAGAGCGCCCACGCTTGGGTGTAGTACATGCCGGAACGATGCCCCGGCGACGAATTCTCGATCATGTCTTCCCGGAATTGTTCCGCGCTGCATTTGAAACATTTCCCGATACATGGATGTCTTGCAACGTGTCTCGACAGACAGCACCAGTGCAGCAGATGCTTTTACATCTGTTGCCTACAGCATGTGCCAAGGTACGCCCCCCTCCGTGCCTATTCAGCAGAATCGTTGGCATTCCGGTGGTCATCGAGTAGAGGATACAATGCACCGTGCTAATCGTATGCACTACTGCTGTTAAACACGCTAGCGTGGTACTGATCGCAACGACACTACCCTGGGTCGAGGAACGCATCCAGTTCCCGACACTGAAACCATAGTGCGTATTTTTGTATACCACCTTGTCCAAGCAACTGAGCATGCCACGGTACTCACCTATCGCCAATTGTTTTGTGTAAACAACATGAGGTGACCTAGCAGCTCCTATACAAGCCTTGTACCACACGCTTCGCTGTTCGTTCGGAAGAACCCCTTCAAGGTCCAAAGCATGGCCGGTCCGCCATTGGGGAGAAGAGCCCCATTACTACCTGTAATATACACATAAATATGCATACACCTATATACATACAAGTATAGGCTATACATATGTTTATATATCATACTCGCAACTGCATACGAGAAGGATACATATATATATATATATATATATATATATTTAACTCACCCAACACCGATGACGTGTCCCATTTCGTGCATGATAACTCCTTCCATAATGCCTTTATCTTCCATGTCGGCAATGTCTTCGATGTCGAACATCATCGCTCCAGTGGCGCTGACGGTAGAGCAGTTCACGCCCCAATAGGAGGACGGACCCGCGGCGCCAAGGGTCCCGCCAACACCATCAATCTCCTCCAGCGTAGAGTTGATTAGGAGACGGCCCGGAGGATCGGCACCACCCCCTCCGCAAGGCACATGGGTAATGACCTCGGACCACCTGCACACAACAACAGCATTGGTTGACACATCGGATGTTCGAAGTAAAAGTGACGCAGCTCCGTACTACGTATAGAATGGCATACTTGTGCGATATTGCTGACAATGCGCGCCGGGTAAATCAAGGTTTTGAGGAAAAAGCCAATACTTCAGGAGGAGTGGACCGCGACGTCGCTTCATGTACCCCCCCCCCCTTCGTCTGCCACGCGTAACGCAGGTTGCATCAGCGGGCAGGCTCCCCAGCGAATAAAGCATGCCGTCATATCTAGTAAAATCCGAGGGAACACGTGTGCGTAAAAAACTAAACTATCTTGACAAATCATGGTTGGTTGGATGTCCTATATTGGCGCGGGACGGCGATGATTATGCCCAGATGTGTTCGGGAACCCACGCGAGGGACCACGGCCTTGGTAACTCGTGTACTGTAGGACGCGACAGAAATTCACACCACCGAGAGGTTCGGGAACGAACGATCCTTAAGAGCTTCCACATCAGTAACTAGTGCGTGCGGTATGGTGACCATGCCCCCTGCTCATCCTTGTAAAGCTGCACCGACATGTTCGGAGAAACACGCTTGGGATCAGTTTCCGATCAAACATGTTTGCAGCGATAAATCCAGGCGGTAAAGGAAGTCGTCGTCAACGCTTTTACGGTTCGGGACGCATGCTGTTCTTATGGTAGAGAGAGGCGCACCATTTTTTTTGTTTTTTCTGCGGGTGGTCGTCACTTGAGGAAGTTCCATACGAAATACTACAACAGTACCTGTAGGTCAAAAACTGTTTTTTAGAGGAAACTAAAAAACGCTATATACGACGCGATGAAACAATCCGACGGTCTCCGGGTATAACCATGAAAGCTTACTGCTGTGGTGTAATACAAAGAGTGAAATTCCGCCGCCGGTTTTGGACTAAAAAGAGCCCGCCCCGTCATCCAGAAAACGTTTCTCAGCCAAAAGCTACCTCTATTGTGGCACGCGCCGGTGGTACAAGGGATAATAAGCCGGTTGTCACGGGCGCCGCCCATTTTTTACCTGTCAGCAGCAGATTGGAAGACGGCCTTGCGTTCATCTGTCCAAGTCCCAAGAAAGTTTATTTCGATGTAGAAGGGGGCCAAGTCTTCGAGCACAGGGCAGATATATTGAAAAAAAAAAACGAGACGCGCGGCGGGACACCGGCAACAACAAAACACGAGTTCGAGGTCAGGTGCGCTTGGTTTGCAGGGGCGTGCTCACAGAACCAACCAAGGTTCGGGTTGCCGTATATTTGGCATTGGAGTTTGAGGGGACAGCTTCATCGGGGGCAACCAAGACACAATTTACTACTACTGCTGCTGCTGCACTCCTCCATCGGCAGCCTTCTACGATAGGGCGTGCCTTATAGCATTTGTTTGGGCCAAAATACTTCTGCCTTGCTATTAGTGTACTTCTTAACCGAGGGACTCTACCAAAAAAAGGCGCGTGCCTTTCAAGGCAGATATGTGCCTTACAAAGCATGCCTTATGGTTGGAACACCATTTGTGGTTGATATGCTATTCGTTGTCTTCCTAGAAGCCACCGTGTTTCAAATTCGTTTCTTTTTTTAGTCCACAGAAGTCGCGTTTTGGGTGAACTACTAATGGTATACAGCTCCTGTGCGAGAAATCAAGTATATTTTCATAACCTCAGAAACAAACTAGATGCAGCCATACCGCGAGCAGCATTGGGTCGTCATTCTATCCTCAACACGTCACACACTAGCGAAACGTTTTGAATATCGGCGTTGGTGCTCACCTGTTGTGTCCGTCTGGCAGACCATGCCTCCGTAGCCCGGTGCGCAATAACACAGGTGTCCGCCGGCGGGGTCAATGTAGCACGACCCTCCGTTTAGGCAGGGGTTAGGGCTGCAGGCTTCTGCGGAAACTGGAGATGGAGGCGATGGGGCAGGCCGTTCCAGGAGACGTTTTAGGCGGTTACCGCGCGTGCTGCGATAGAGGTGGTACTTTTTTTTGTCTGAACTGTTTTCTGCATGGCGTTTGGGCTCCTTAACTCCAAAAATCGTCGGGATTTCTTCCTTGTGTTGCAATTTGGTTTTCGCTGTATGCTTACTGCAGGCCAAGGGATTCTTCATCAGGTACGTAGCACTTTCATTTTCCTAAACAAAACAGTTTTTGGGTGGGAGGTATATATCTCTTAAAGTGACCACCGTCAGAACTTTACATGGTGCACCCCTCTACGGTAGCATTCGACGATTGTTTAACGCAGACGGGCAACGTCACGGTCAGAAAGGTTCGACGGGCGTTGGGGTCGGATATTCTTGTTTCCGGGGAGAGAAGAGCAGTGCCACCTTATGGGGGTGGTGCCGTATGTATTCGTGAGCTCCAATCACACGAGGAGTTCGATAGATCGCCGGAAAACATGGTTTCACAAATATGTTTGTTCGCTCGACCCCAGAGCAACAAAAGTGTATGCGCCACCTCTACAAAGCGAAATGTCCTGACGCATGCGACAGTAGAGGTGCACCCTGTTTTTTTTTTCCTGAGAGTGGTCACGTGAGGAGTTCTATTGTAAGCCTCATCCAAAAACTGATTTTGGAGGAAATTTGGAAACGTGCTACCTGATTACGTAGCTCAAGCAAGTATAAAATACCCCACCAAGTAGAGTAACAGATATTGCAACACAGGAATGGAATTCCGACGAATTTGGGTTAAGGAGCCCGTTCATTCAGAAAACGTTTATGCCAAAAAAAGGTATACCGTATACCTCTATCGTAGGACGCGTCTACTACTCCTGTACGTAGTGTGTATGTGCTGCCATGAAAGCGCGTAGTTGCGCGCCCGCGACGAACTCAACCCGAAACCTTCAGCCCTCCGACACCTACCACCGTGGTATGAGTCGGAAATGCTCCGCATGCATTCTCAGAGACCACGTGAAACTAACCGATGCCTCCATATCGCTCCCACACAGTCGGTAGCACTTACATGGGAGTACATCCTGTGCATATCTGGCGAGGGGGTGGCATTCAAAGCAGTATGTGCGGCTCACCTTCTTCTTCATAAACGCACTTTCCCTCGCAAGTGTCGGGCGCAGACGTCTCGCACGCCGCTCCGAAAGCGGTACACATCCTCCTCACCGAGTCAAGAACATTGGCGTTGAAATCGTGTCGGGGATACTTGTGCAATGCGCACACGTCGTCGACGCCTTCGCCGCATAGTTTTTCCCAAGTGTCCTCGCAGTCCGAGCAGGCAAACGGAGGGTGGCGGTCGCCGGCGGAGGGTTCCTGTTCGTCTTCACCTTTCCCAACCGCGTGAAGCATCCTTGACCCGAGGTCCGAGGAAAATGTGAACTCCTTGTCACCGACCTTGAAGCTAATCAGCGTTCCCGACTTCCCGAAGCGGTAGGCCGATCTCAGGCCGAATTTTGAGAATTTTACACGGTAGGGTTCGGCGCGCCCGTCGTCCCACCAGTCGATCTTGTGATCGGTCCTGTACTTCCTGACGGTCATCCTGTGCTTCGCTCCCTCCGCCACGTAGCGTCCCGCCACGAGAGCGAGTAGGAGAGATGATTGCGCCGCGCTTCGAGTCCTCATGGTTGCTGCTTGGTGAATGGGGACAACAAAAGAAAAACCATATCCGGAACGTTAGCTTTTGGCGGCAGAATACTGTGCGCTGATAGATCCGGTAGATGATGACAGGAATTTGCAGTCGATTAGATGTATTGCTGCTGCTGCTGCTGCTGCTGCTGCTGCTGCAGCTGCTGTAAATCGAATGCCCACGAAACTTTGACACGCATGCAGCATCGTACTAAAAATATAGGAAGTCTCACTCTTAGCCCTCAAGCCCCCTGCGAACTTGTGGCATTCGTCCCCATCAGGGCACCAATCACCTGCTTCTGTCGTACGCTAAGGCCGTTGGAATGGCCAAACGCGAAGAACGCGTTGTCCAAACACTATGTACAAAACGAGTATATTTTGTTCGCCGGGTGCTTCCCATTGGCCGCCCTGCTCCCTCCCGCAAGGTGCAGAAATATGTGTGGCCTTGCACGCGAGCGGCGGGGACGCCCACCAGCCACCCTGCTCCTAGGCAGCCCACCTGTCGTCCACAGCCACGCCCATAGAATCTTCCGTGGGAGTAGAGGTATATGTTGATATAAATTAGTGGTAGCTTCCACTCCCACCTACAAACAGTGGAAGCTTCCATGAATTCCCATGGAACTAAATTTTACTTCCATGGAAGAGGCAACTTTTTGTTTCTATGAAACGTCGTAACTTCCATGGAAGTAAAAGCGAAAAAGGTAAATAATATGGTGGACGCGCATCGTGGGACAAACGAATTGGTCCCTGTAATGCGGTGCAAAGTGGTACCAGGAACCACAGTGGCTCCCTCAATCGAGTCCTGGACCGACACAACTTGTTTTCCTTCGTTTGTTTACATTTCGGGTAAGGGGTGTGTATCAGGTAGCCATCCTCTCCCATTAACTGCTACAATAAATCCTCTATAAACGTGCTTCTGCAGTACATATCAGTTTAAATCAGATCGGTGATGGTGGGGTTCCTATCTCTGACAAGCAATACCTAGATCCCTGAAAAAATTAACCGGTCGGGATGACGGGAGAACCATCCCCTCTTTAAAACCGCCAAAACTCTGCCCGACCCATCCCCCTACGTACCTCCGACGACGCACACCGCGGCGCGGGAGTACACACGAACGAGACTAAGTTATACTGTAAGGTCCTTGTACAGCAGTGTTATAGTACTATCGATAGTAGTACGAATGCTGGTTTAGGCTCTGGAAAGGCGATTATTCAACTTCGTCCATTCAAGGTCCATACCACGCGTATAAATGTATGTATGTATCTCGGGATTCTTCGAAAAAGTGTATACCAGGTGTATATCTGCAGTAGTTGCGCTGGTTTTGAATGAGTACAAACACGAGGAAATGCGAAGTGCACGGAAGGAACATCTGTACGAAGTTCGGCAACAAATCTCTGGTGATCACGATATCACAAAGCTGGCAGCTGATGATGTCCCGCTAAATCTACTGTGGAAATGTCAAACACGGCTGTCTACGTAAGAGTATGTATACCGCACAAAGCTGGCAGCTGATGATGTCCCGCCAAATCTACTGTGGAAATGTCAAACACGGCTGTCTACGTAAGAGTATGTATACCGACTGATTCTCTTTTGCATGTGATGGTACCTCACACAATTTATATAAGGCGGTATAACACGGCAGCATGTGTGTAGTGCAGTGTTTCTCGGTCACAATGCAAACTCACCATGGCAACCGATTGAAAACATGCAACGTCACGAAACAAACATAGCTGTGTATCAAGCGAAGCGCAAAAAGACGTAAAATCCCGCGGGTAAAAAGCTGGTTACAGCGTACTCAAAAAAGGCAGGGATATACGAAAACGATTTACGTCGCGGCATGTCGCGGGCGATGCCACGGAAAAGAAGAACAAGGCACACCCCTGTGGCGCAACATGTGCCGCTGCGGCATATCGCGGCATGCCACGGCTATGCCCACTGGTCGGGGTTAAGGTCGCCGTGAAGCTTGCCGTGGATCTTGCAGCGGCAGTCATTCCGCGTGACATAACGCGATATATTCCACGACATCCCGCGGAATGTCGGGGTATGTCGCGAGCAGTGCCACGAAAAAGTCAAACAATCCACATCCTTCCACAAAAGGGCTACCAGGTATACTGTGGATCCAGACTAAAAAGGCGTGCAATTTGTTTGTTTTCCCGATCCACCCGGGGGTTTTTCTGGGGGGGAGGGGTGCTGTTCAGGCATTTGTTTTTACGGAAGCCCTCGCAGGCAAAAACTTGGTACCTGATAGGGTTTAGTATGACACTCGTAGCTGAGCACGATTTCTGAACCCAATTTTCTTACGTAGAGTCCCCCAAAAAGTGGGCCTTATTTGTTGGCACCAGTTTACTTATCGTTCGTGGTTCTATACTGAGGGGTGTATACCAGTATGAGTATGACACATACCACTACTACTACTGTATAGACGGTAACCTAGGTCCATGTACGCATTAAAGTGGGTGACTAACGGTCCGGCATTCCCTTTCAGACTGGTGCGAGTACTACTGGTACTACGACACATATTATACGTACAAGTAGAATCGAAGTGTACATGCATTATTACGACAACTCGATGAAAGTTGTACCAACAGCGCAGAGTTCGTCGCCTCGAGGACCCCACAAGCCGCTCCATCAACAATATGATGTATACCATTAATTGCTCTCAAGTTTTCGGTTCGGGCTAGCGAGAGCGAGCGAACCCGGAGTCTGTCATGACATCGCAGCAATTTCACGTGGTACACTCCACTGCGGTGGTTAAAAAACGCCCAAGAAAAGAATACAAGAGCTTCTCCTTTGTGCGCACCGGCCAGAAAAAAATGGCACAAACCCAACCCCTACCACCGTCCTATGTACGTACAGCGGGATTAGCCTTGCATACAAGACATACATATATATAGATACCACGACAAAACGCGCAAGACAATACACACCTCGTCATTTTCTTTGTGTTGGTTCAAAATATTTCAATCTGGTTTTCTCAAGAGAGCTGAGAAGAGATTGGAATAACAACGCAAACAACCGCCAAGCCTTGCTTGCGTCTGTCTATGGGATCATGGATATCGACGGAGATTTTCCGAAAGCCACCGTTTGTTTTGTGTTGTGTGTGCCCCTCCTCATTTTTGAGAGAAAATCCATCACCCGGAGAAATAGCAACGGGCCCGAGGGGTGCGGCTACACGTACGGGTATACCACTACTACCACTACAGTACAGGCCACCTAATAAGAAAAGGGCTAATAAGAAAGCCAGGCTGATATTTAGAGGAGATAATAATAAATTCGGGAGTCGTTATATTGAAATTAGTGTAGAAAGCACCTTCTCTCAAAAAAGAAATCCAGCCTGGACCATGTTTCCTGTTTCTTATTCTACGTGTCCTGTACTGTACTACTACTTAAACTACTACTACTACTACTACTACTACTACTACTACTACTACTACTACTACTACTACTACTACTACTACTACTACTACTACTACTACTACTACTACTACTACTACTACTACTACTACTACTACTACTACTACTACTACTACTACTACAACTACTACTACAACTACTGCAGCTCATACAGGGCCACACAGGGTCGTCGCCTCTCACGAGTCAGCGGAAGAAGTGCGTAGCAAATCTCCGTGTGGAGTTTACCTCGTACTGTACCTTGTTTGACTGTACCACAAATGAATGATCTATTTTTTCCACAGAATAAATACCGTACGAGAAACACTACGTACACAATGTACACAAACACGAGCTCACCTGTGAACAACTGGATGGAGGTATATAGGATGTGTGGTGCTTCTAGCGCGTCGAGCGGCGGCACCGGAGACGGAGCTTCACAGCCAGAGAGCAAATACAACTGCGAGTATAATTATAGAGGGGAGCGGAGCTTCTGCCAGCTCCTGCAGCTTCTTCACACAGTTTGGAGAAGCTTAGCAGCAGTGACGAAGCAACAGTGTTGTGGAGATCAGCGGCGGGGGGGGGGTGCAGATGTGGAGATGTTGCGAAAAGAAAAAAACGAAAACACAAACAAGAACGAAAAAACAAAAACAGAATCATTTGTACTAATTTTTTCCCGCACGGTTTTGTTCATATATTCTTTTCTTCAAGCCCGCTCAACCGCGTATATTTTTCTGATAATTTTCTTTCGTCTTGATGGTGTACGAGTGCTCGTACCTGGTACGTCGTACGTGCTAGCATTTGTTTTTGTTCTCCTTGCTGCCTTGAAACGTTTCGCACTTCGAACACAGCTACAGTTGTAGCTGGTGGTTGCTTTCGTTTCTCGGAGGCCGTTTCCTCCAGAATGGCGAGAGGGCGCCAACGTTGAACAACAACACTCTTGGGGAAGCTCGGTGGACCCCACATATTTCCTCCGCAAAAACACCATGCACGGCGAAGGCGTGCCTTCCCGCTTTGGAACGATCGAGCGCGAAAAACACGAGCGAGCGCACCCCTGCGCGAAACCAACGCGTTTTTTTCTCCCAAGAAAGTTGTATTTGCAAGCAAGTTCCTGTAGTGAGGAAAATACGTCGTCGTGCAGGCGGCACCCTGCTCCCCCGCTTGGTACTTTGACCCCCCCCGTACGAGCCCTTCTTATTTGTTTGGCACCCTGCTTTTACAGACAGAGCGCAGATATGCAATCAGCTGTCCGCAGGAGCCGCCGGAAGCTCACCCGCCAGCCACCCTGATTCCAGTCACCGCACCCACCGGTCAGGGTGCCAAGCGCAGCTCGCCTGCACGATTTATCTGCAAAAGTGCGAGTACGTACGTACGTATGTATCGGCTATAGTTGTTTTGTACCAGTCGGTGATATCTCACAGGTACACCTGTTGTACGTATTATAGTACCACAGGTTTGTGGCATCGAGCCTGGAGCCGGAGAAGCGCAGATCGCAGAAGAACCTGACACAACAACAGCAGCACCACGATCACACATATACCTTCCCACCCACCTAGCTATAGCCAGCAGCACTAGGACACGAACATCACAACATCCCACACTATCTGTTGTGTGCTGATGTTTTTGTGTTTGTCCTTTTGATGTCGGCTATTTCCTTATTTTCAGAGTAGTTTTCCCGCAGGAAAATTCCTGGAACAAGGCACGTTTTTTTTCGTTCTCCACCGTACCGCCACTGCCTTCCAACATCGAGAGACTCCCGGAAGCCCAGAGGGGGGCGTGGGCTTCTTCAATTCAACCGTGAATGTCCCTTGCAGAGCCTACAGAGCGGAGGGTCGGCTGGCTACACCAAAGAAGGCTCCCTAGGCACGAGTTGGTGAGCGTGCTGATGTTCTCGCGTCAAGTGATACCATGGTCCCGCCTTTTCTATAGACGCGGGCAGAGAGGACATAATTTATTCCGCATACATACGAGCAGCAGCACAGCAGTAGAAGTACTTGTAGGTTCGTCCTCCACCACCCGCACGCTCGTGCGGCACGACACGCAGTGGAATTTCCAGTGTAAGCGTCTTGGGCCTGGCCAGTACAAGCGAGGGGCATCGTGGTGCATGGCTCGTCTGTTGTGTCAGCAAGCGTAGACAGGCCTGTGTTCTCGGGTCGTAGTATGCCCCATCTAAGAGTCTGCTGTACTGTAGTAGTAGACTGCGGACCCTCGTCAGACGAATGCCGCGTTTTGTTGCGTACTCGTACAAGGCTGTGAGCATACACTGACACGCAGACAACCCTACTGCTGTACGTGGCAGACACTACCCGTACTGTACGTACACACACTACAATACCTACTTACTTCTACTACGTTCGAGTGCGGGGCCTCGGTGAAACGTTCTTGTCACAGCTTCATCCGGCTACGGTTCTCACTCATGTGGGGTCGATCCCGCTTTAGTGGGGCCACCGCACAAAAGGAGAGTCAATTCACGCAATTCTGAATTATTATAAAGGATACAGTATAGAAATCGGGGACTTGGTTGTGGCCCGCGTGTGGTTCCAGTGTTATGAGACCGAATATTGATAAAAACGCCGAAAACACTACTTTAGACCCTAACCCTAACCCTAACCCCAACCCCGTCCCCGCCCCGACCCTTATGAGCTTTGTCTCGAAAAAATCAGGCGTTTTTTTTTGTTTGAAAAATTGGTCGACTACACTAAAAGGTATATAATAAAATATTCCCCGATTTCCATACTTTATCCTAGATAATAATTCAGTGGTGCGGTAAAGGCTACTGGAGCAAAAGGAGGACACTCACGCCTCCAAACCTCCATGTATAATACCCTGGGTGTGGTTGAGCAATGACTGCCGCAGCCTGCTATTGATGCGTATATACCGAAACTGCTTGTAGTACAGCAGATATTTTGTACATCCGGACTGCGTACGCAGCCTGCGTGACGATGGATGCACTCATGCGTGTATTGCAGCCGAGCGCTATAAATACAGCAGTAGTAGTGGTTCCTCTATAGTCGTATTGCCGGTTGGGTAGTGCCGGTCGCCCATTATTCCGGTACTTGTACGTAGTGCCTGCACAGTTGCTTGGCGCAGATGGGATTCACCAGTGTGTTAGTATTTGCAGTAGTGCCGGTTGCCGCTACAGTGCAGTATTGTTGCCCTAAGGCGCATACCGGCACTGGAGGGACCACTGCTGTGCGTATATACGGCAGTCAGTGCAGACACTGCAGGCAGAACTGTGTGACACTGCTGTAATTTTCCCTTTTTCCTTTTTCCTTATTTCGTTTTTATTTTGTTCTCTCTTGTTTCTGCTTCGTAGCGCTTTCACTTCTTTTTCTTTTTGCTTCTCTTGAACGCACGTGCGCTTAGATAGCTAGCTCTTCCCGTTGGCCGATTGACTTTACTCTTTGTTTTTAGGTCCCTGGGTCATGGTTCTTGGTTCTACTGTACGTTTTTGGTTTAGTGCTGTGTGCGTCGCCACTTTCCTCGTTTCAGTCTCCTTTTTGTTTTTTCTCTTTTCTTCCTTTTGCTTCCGTTTTTCGTTCTTCCTTTTCGTCCCTTCTCTTTTCTATACTGTTTCCTTTTTCCTTTTTACCTTCGGATTTATTTCGTCCTCTCTCGGTTCAGGCCGTTTAGCGACCCACCGCAGTTAAGGGGGGTTCCCACTGTACTTGTATACTGACACTCAGACAATAACACTACTGCTGTACCCGGTAGACAATAACACTACTCCTACGAATACTACCACTACAGTACGTACTTGTACAAGCAGTCCCCACTACCCGATGCCACCCTGTCGAAATGTAAGGACCTTTCATTTGGTATTCAGGTATTATTATATGTATACCAGAGGTGCGCCGAACTCTGCTATTACGGGGGACCATAGTAAATATGACCAAATATTGTTGGTAAAAATATGGGAAAATATTGGTCATTTGTGTTTCCCGTCATAGCAATAGAGCGACCACATTCATTTGTTGCCCCCCCCGCAATAAAGCGGGGCCGACCTAGCAGACCAAACATCATAACCGAAAACATGTTGCCAAACAAACAACAGGGCCATAACCCTCACAGAGGCACAATAGCGCCCAATCGAGTACCAACCGAACCACCTACCAACCGAACCACCTACCCACCCACCCCCCACCACCCACCCACCCACCCACCCACCAACCGATCCACCCATCCACCCACCCACCCGTGGACACACCCACTAATCGACCCAAACACCCACCCACCATGCACTACAGAGGCACAGCAGTACGTGCAGCAGTAAGCATGTGCAACCAACTTCGTACGCAGCCACACAAACAGGTCGAGGGGGATACCATGATCGAGTAAATATTCAAACTCAAAAAAACAATTGCCATACAAAAAAACGCCATACAACTAAATAAAACTAAAGGCCACACTAAAACCCATGCAATTACTCACCCCACCCCACTAACGAAAAGTTCAAAACAAAGAAAAAACAATGTACTACTGAAGGTGGGATTCGAACTCGCACCTAGGCCCTTTGCAGCCGAACGCTCTACCGCTAAGCCAAACGAAACCACATTAATTTGTTGCGAACCCCTGGAGCGCAACTTTCGACGCCCCTCCGCTTGACGTCGTTGGGCGACGGCGCCCGCTCTTTCACCGGGGTCACCAAGGGCGAATGCATGGGGCGGGCGTGGCTCGGCCATGTGTGTGCGAGGGCTCCTGTGGCGCTCGGGACCACGGCCAGTGTCAAAAACAACAGTATAACAGAACCAAACTAAAGACCCCTTTGGATCCCAACACCACTACGAGTAGTACCGCTCCCGAGCAGTATCAAATAATAAGGACATTACGACAGAGAGGTGCACCACTAGTCACGCACGTGTCACAGCAGCAGCACTCGCGGTTGGTATTTCGCGCGCGCTTCAGACCCGATTGCGCCTCTTGCTTCGGTAACGAGAGATCGACGCGGACAGAGAAAGCGTGGACGAGCTACGAGTTTGAAATACGTGTGGTGTGTTCAATCTCCATTCTCCCAAATATTACGCCGTACGAGTTTCAGGCGGGCGGTATGGCTGGCTGGCCCAGAGGACGACGGGATCTGCGACCTCAAATTTATGTCGCCTTCCCCTACCCCCGGAGAAAACCGCCACTGTATTTTCGTCGAAATTTGGAAAATCGGTTTTGGCTTCTGTCGCATCCGCTCCATCTCTCGGTTATCAACTCCATCACATAATACTTTGCAACAATAGAGTTTACCTCCGCCCCAATTATATTATATATAGGCTGGGTTGGCGTCGGTTGGCAACGATACTGTGAAACATGCCGCTCACTACATGATCTGGACCGCCAGGGTACCGTTTTTTTCTTTTTTGGCGGTCGATCACAGCTGGCGGTCGAGCTAAATAATTTGTGCGGGGTGGAGATCCTCTGCTCCGCACAAGGGGAATTATCGTATCACGTAGTGTTTATGGTAAGTCGCCCGCGAGGCAGTGTTGTCGTACTCCCATTGCTGTCTCTGGAAGTGGCCACACCGGAAAATATATTGACTAATTAAAGCACTGTCATCCAGATGAAAGTCCGCACCACAAGCGGTTCTTAGTAAAATGCAGCTCACCCTACATGCGACTCGCCCAACACCTCACGGCGCTTCGCGCTTGGTGCTAAAAATGTCTGCCTGGTCGGTGAAAACCCGACATGCTCCGTCGCGGAATTATAATCTATGCTCATACGCCTACCGCCATGCATGAAAATGAAGCACACCCCCCCCCTGTTGGCTGGCGTGCCTGGGCAGAAGAAGGCCGGGAGTGCTTGGGCGTTGCTCCTTCTTCTTGGTAACGAACCTGAGCAAGGGTATGACTCTTGAACGCAAATGATATCCGTACGATGCAAACATAACGCGAAGGGCAAAAGCCAAAAATCGGTATATCGCTTTTTGAGCCATGTATAGGTACACGGCGTTTTGCACACTGGAAACAGCTTCCTCGGCCCCTCCGTGAGTGGGCAACGCCCCGTCGTACTTACAAATGGCTCAAACGTTGCATGTACATCTGTCGTCAGCTATTCAGGTTGGCTTTTCCTTTTCTGTCTTCAAAAGTACCTATTGATGGTTTATTGTACACCCTTTGCGGGCAACTTCACAACGACCAGCCGCCCAAACGAGGTGCCGAAATTGTCAGACACTCCACCTCACCTGTCGACACAAACGCCTGAACAGACTACGAAACCCTACGAGGCAGCTTCCGCCGCAGACAGCACAGGTCACCTAAGAAACTGGACGGGTGAGCCATCTGAGTTTCTTGAGGGGGAACATAATGTGTGCCCCACTAACTCCAGTCCAACGGCTTCCATATAAACTTTCAGTATATTATGTAAATCATAATGTGTTAGGTTTCTCCGTGAAGCCCAGCCTGTCTGTCTTTCTTGTAGTGGCGATGTTCTTGGCGCTGGCAGGTGCCCTCCCTCTTGTGTACCATACTGATGATATTGCCCCCATATTGACTGGCGCTTTGTACTTTCATTGCTTCGCGTCACACGGTTGTCATCGCGAACCGGATAGTCCCACTAACATGCGATGTTCTCCTCTCCATTTGTGGCGTGCACGAGCGAGCGTAACAACAGTGGCACTTCAACCGCGAAATAAAAATATGTACCCCGTACACGGTCGCAAACCCGTTTTTTTAGTGGTACTGGTTGATTGCACTCTCGGAAGTGTAGACACGACGCGGGGGATAGTCTCACCGTGACGAAGCGTACGCCCCTTCCGTACTAATTGCTGCCCGCGGTGGGCGCTGGTGCACGGCCGCTGCTGCGTAGCTATCGAATTCGTAAGTGATAACGACAAGAAGAGCATCTCGACACATGGCCGAGAAAGACTTGAAGCTCGAAATTTGCAGCAAATCGACAACGCTTTCGACCCTACCGCGACTACTGCGGTACATACCGCTGGTATTGTTGATCCGTACAAGGCGCATGGTTGTGCAACTTAGACCGCCTACCGGATGTTAAGCATGCACACACTGCTGTATTTATGTTTTCTGCCGTCAGATCGAGCACTGCACGCAGTGCCCTCGTTGTCTTGGTGATGATACACTCGATGCCGTCTCCGACGGCATGCGATGCTACATACGGTAAGTGGCGACCCGCCCCTGCTGTACCGGTACTTGGCGTATGGTGCTCGAATCTGGATATTGCTTGATATTGATATCAGGGTACAGCAATGTGCATGCGTATCATGCGCAAGGGGGTCTGAGTTCAACAACCATGAGTATTATACCGCAACATACTATTAATACCAGCCGTATACAAATTATTGGTACTGCCGAAAGTACAAAAGTACGATACAACACCGGGACTGTCTTCGGCTGTGTACGGGGTATATATGTGCGTGCGGCAGCTGCAGCGCCACTGTTACGCTCGCTCGTGCACGCCATAAATTGAGAGAGGAGCATCGCAATGTGGTGGGACTATCCGGTTCGCCATGACCACCGTATGACGCGCAGCGATGGACGTACAAAGTGCCAGTCAATATGGGGCAATATCACCAGTATAATAGACAAGAGGGAGAGCACTCACCAGCGCCAAGAACATGGCCACTATACAAGAAAGACAGACAGGCTACCTTCACGGAGAAACCTAACACTTTATGATATACATAATACACCGAAAATTTATTTTGCAAGCCGTTGTACTGGAGTTAGTGGGGCACACCTTCTGTTTCCCCTTAATAAACTAAGATGGGCCAGCCGTGCAGTTCCTTAGGTCACCTGTGCTATCTCCGGCGGAAGCTGCCTCGCGGTGTTTCGTAGTATATTTAGACGTTTGTGTTATAGCAGGTGAGGTGAAGTGACGGACAACTCCGGCATCTCGTTCGGACGGCTGGTCATTGCACTGTTGCCGCCCGCAAAGGGTGCCCAAGGAACCATTTATAGGTACATTTGAAGACAAAAAATGGAAAGCCAAGACGAATAGCGGTCGACAGATGTGCCTACAGCGTTTGAGCGATTTGTAGGTACGACGGAGCGTTGCCCAATTACGGGGGGGGGGGGGGCAGGAAGTCTTTTTCAGCGTGCAAAGCACCGTGTACCTATACATGGCTTTAAAGGCATAGGTATGCCTACATTTGGCTTTCACATAAAAAGTAAATGCGTGCCAGGTCGAGCGAGCCGTACACACTGCTGTTGTAACACAGCGGCAGCAGTAAATGGCTGTAGCTGTGCATGACGTCGAAAACAGGGCGGTTGAACGAGGTATGCGTGGAACTTAAAACACAGCGTTGGCGAGGCCGTCCTCGTGATTTTTGTTGTTGTTGCGGGGGGATCTAAACTATCATAACCACAAAATACTGCGTCTGGACAACGCTTGCGGCGCCCTAAATTATCTGGTGCAGTGGAGTCGCGACTTTGTAATTGCAAATCCTTCCATTTTCTATTCAGCGATCTCATGCTCAGCACCAGTGGCAACATCAATTTACTTTGGGGCCCTTCATAGCCATGGCGTCACTATCTGAGGTGGCTTCGTCCATCGTGGTCGCAACCCCCCGTCCTCTCGCTCCTCTCAGTTTCCTAGTCCTCTCTCTCTCTCTCCTCACTGCTCCCGTTGCCTAGTTTTTGTTTTTCAATCGTAGTTTATGGTGTGTTTGTTGGGCGTACGTAATATCTTAAACTATACACAATGGCAGGCTTCTCAGTCCGCCGGGAGATACTGCTGTGCGGCCGATACAAGTAGTTGCTACAGCACCTTATCCCAGCATGTACCGTGCCAATGAGTAGCCCTACAAACGGTCCGTGTCAGCTCCGTCACGAGGTGTACATTATTGTCTACTTGTTCGTAGCACTGCCCGCGACATGCCGCGGCACAAATAGTGTATATGTCCCTGACATGCCGCGACATGTGCTGCGGCGTGTCGCGGCATGCCACGGCAAGGCCCACGGGTTGCGGTCCGGGTTGGGGATAAGGATCAGAGTTGCCGTGAAACTTGCCGTGAGCGCTGCCGCGGCAGGATTTTCACGTCATGCCGCGACATGCTGCGACATTCCGCGGCGGCAGTGCCCGCGACATGTCGGTGCAGTACCCGCGGAATATTGCAGAATGTCGCGGGCAGAGCCACGAGAAAACAGAGTATGCTTACATGCCTCGATTATCTTTGCACCCCCTGAGCCCCACATGGAAAAATGTCTCCACATTTATGCGGAAACCCGGTTAAAAACAAACGCCAAGGTTGACTTAGGTAGGGCTCTTGGGTACGCCGGGTACGGGTATGGAAGTCTTGCACAACTCGCAGAAGTTATTTTTTCAGAACTTACGGAAGTTCCGGGTAGGTACGAGTAAACTTATATTGTACCCGTACCCGGGTATGTTTGAGAGCATACCCGCACCCGGGACATTGTGCCACGGGCGTATACAACTAACAGAAGTTCCGGGCACCGATGTGAACGTTGTGCAGAACTCACAGAAGTTGCGAGTGCGGGTGTGGAAGTCTTACATAACGGTACTGAACTCTCTGCGCGATGAAAACGACAGTAGGTAGTAACCGGGGGGGGGGCGGGGGAGAAGACACCTGTGACCACGACTTATCGACACAGCTTCAAGGTGGGGTGATGACACACACACTAAAAGGCCACCTACGGACACACCAGTGCAGCCTTTACGGCGTCATCGCTGCTTGCAAGATACCTGGGTATGCAGAGGCGTGCTATTATCAAGTGTATCGTCAGTTACAGATATTGTGCCCGTTGCGCACACGATTTTTATTTTATTTTATTCCCCCAACCAATTTATTATCCTCGCCGTTCTTTTATATTTCCTTCCTAGTCGTAACTCGGACCCCGGGTCACAAAGTAGGCTCTTCCCCCTCCTCCCCTAATACGGCTCGTGCCTTGCATTTATTTCGTGAGAATACTTCAGCCCTTTCTTCTCTCGTCGACTCGCATCAATTTGCTACGGAGCGATTTGACTCGCTGCAGTTGTTGGGTTCCTGAGTTTCAAAAGGGCTTTGTACAGTAGTAGACGTGCAGATGGAGCCGTGAATCACGCACGTGCCGCATATGTTATGTAACGGGATCGCAAAGTATACCTCTACTGCTGCTGCTGCGCGTATCCGTAGGCACCTGATATACAATAGTCCCAACATCCAAAAGAGCCCCCGGATCTGAACGTTAACTGATTTGACGGTGACGGATGGTGCTCCCGTTAAATGAAAACCCTAAACCTGGGCGTAGAGTGTAGCAGTAAAACGCCTACGAGTTCATGGCGTCAGTTTTGATCGCCACATGCGATACCTCTAGAGTTCATGGCGTCTGCTTTGTTGCTTCTAGGTCATGCCTCTAGGGTATAGGTTGGTCTGCCTAGCGAGGTCGCCACTGCACCTGGCGATAGCTGTCGCACCCACCGACACGTCTCGCCTGCATCGTGCGGCAGATAGACCATGGGTGGTCTGTTGCAATTGATCCGGAGTAATGGGTTGAACAAAGTACGGCATCCCGGCCCGCTCATACAGTATCGCGCGTTGTACGAGGTATATCGTTTTACCAGGTACTGGTTTGGCTCACCGAACCGAAACGGAGCTTCTCTAACCCTCACACCAAGAGCACAAAATGTGCGTGAAAAATGTGCGCTCCATCGTATGCTTTGGCTGTTATGAACCGCCCGTCGACGGTCCTCATATTCCAACTATGCTAGAGATGGGCACCGGATGGCATATTCGAAAAACCGAAAACCGGATAGGAGGCGTTATTCTCAAAAATAAAAAACGACCGTTTGTTTTCGGCCGGTTTCAACCGGTTAACCAAAACCCGGTTTAACCGGTTTTGATGCGGTAAAGCATCCATAACATTGAAAACCATAGGTGGTTTTTGTTTGATTTGCACCCTTGTTGCGCACTCCCCACATGTCTTAAGGTAAGACCCTCATCAGAGGACACAGGAATGTCGATGCTGGCCAGGCACGCTTCTCCTTGGTAAAGTTCTTCTTGTTGCCTATCTCATGGCAGACCTCGATAGGGTACGAGAACGGAGTACCAAGGTAGGGCTCAGCCAAGTACCAGGCTGATCCCACTATCCATGTATCTTCATACATGTACGATTTACGGAGACGTTTCCGTTTCTAGCTCGTCACGTGATCGCATACGCGTTCGTACGCATTTGTCTACCTATACTTGTAATAATACCTCTTGCACCTCCTCAGAGCTACGTGATACCATCACATTAGCCCACCCTGAATAGTCGTGCATGCAGACCCCACGACGATCAAATGATCATATCACCCCAAACATCGGAAGGGGGGTCGAAGTTGCGGGTATTCGAAACAAATAAGTGAGGACATAAATCTTCCCCACCTCGTAATGAGGCTTCAACGCCTCACGCGTGAGACAAACACGCCATACGAGAATACAAATCTTCGATATGCCAACAGCAAGCGGGTTACGATGAAGACTAAAGCCATGCAAGCTAACCGTGGCGTGAAGGTGCCGAAATTAAACGAAATTTAAAAGACGGAAGCTGGAAGGAAAACACTAATAAACAGAAAACAATGCACGCTGTGATGCAAAAAGCCAAGGAGCTTGAAGAGGCTACGCAGCGTGGAGCCAGTGGTCGGTAAAATATATAACAACAGATGCCCTATCACACAAGTGCGTGGATATTGGTTGTGTTCGCAACTGTGCCTCTTCGAGATGGAATAGTGATGCTGATCAACCAGATATATATAGTATTACCTGGTACTATTACTTGGAAAAGCGGCACGTCGATTGTCAGCGAAACCACTACAAACGGACCCGCACACTGCATGCTCCCGAAACTGCACAAGCTACCATCAGGGTTACAGCGTCGTGCGACGAGTACAAGCAACAGTCGCCCTACTCGTTAGTCTACCTGACACGACTTAAACCTTGTGCAAAAACAAACCTTCCTGACTCGCATACTGTAAACGAAGGTACGAGCAAAGCACCTATTAATAGCTGTGAACGAGGCTTTTGTCCGGAAGGCCGTTGAGTGTGAACGCTCCCGCGAGTTGAACCGGAGAGTGTCTGTGACAAATGAAATTAACACAAACTGCATTTCAAAAATGCTCCAACCGTTTAAAATTTCAACACATTTCATAGTGCAAATACTTCGAAATTATATACCGCCAGAAACAAATCCATTCACACTCGGAATGTTTCCACCTCTTGGCTCAGTGGTGGTGTGTGTTTGGCGTGTGCGAGGGTTGGGCAGTGTTGGCCGTGCGGAGAGAGGGGAGAGGGGAGGGGGTTGTGCCGCAGTGGATCCACCGACTCTACCTCCCTCTGCCCACGCCCACGTACTGTACCTTGTTCATTGCTGCAGTAGTTGATACGTTCCAGAGTAGGCACAATAGACGTTGGATCAACTAGATGTGACGTTGTCACGTTTACTGGCACGTTTTACTTAATGTAGATGGGTTGTCCAGTCTTCCTATTTAACCGGTTTAACCGTTGCTTTTATCCAGTTTAACCGGTTAACCAGACCTCTAAAACTGCCAGTTGTTGTTTTGAAAAACCGAGTAATCACGCACACCTGCTGGGTTTCCAAGAACCGTGGTGAACCGTTTTTTTTTTTATCCAGTGCCCATCTCTACTCTTGGCTCATGTTGGAGTGGTGGTGTGTTGGACTTGCGAGCCGAGATGGGTGGTGTGTGTTTGGTCTGTGCGAGTGTTGGGTAGTGTTGGGTGTTCGGGGAGAGGGGAGGGGGTTGTGCCGCAGTGGGTCCACCGACTTTCAGGCTACCACCTTCCCTCTCCCCACGCCCACGTATGGTCGCCTTGTTCATTGCTGCAATGCAATGGTTGATACGTTCTATAGTAGGTACAATAGACGTCGGATCAACCAGCGTTGACGTTGTCACGTTCACTGGCACGTTTTAGTGCAGATGGGTTGCCCAGTTTTCCGGTTTAATCGGTTAACCGGTTAAACTGGTGTTTTCATCCGATTTATCCGGTTTAACCGGTTAACCGGACCTCAAAAACCGCCACTTTTTAGTTTGAAAAACCGACTAATCACACACGCCTGATAGGTGTCCAAAAACCGCGGTTAACCGTTTTTTTCTCTATCCGGTGCCCATCTCTAATTCCAACCGATACAAGAGTGCTCTATGTTGCAGAGTAGCCAATCGCGCAGCAAACGGGCCTGCTACCCAAGAACGCCTCCACGAAGCGATGGAGGTTCGGAAACGCCTCGTTGGGGACCAAAAGTGTGCATGCACACCTTTCGTATTCTGAAATGTCCATTCACTATAGGGGATGTACGGTCTCGATCTGTAAAGTATACACCCGATGGGGTACGAGCGTTTTCGAGTGGCGAGTCCGTTTTCGAGTGGCGTCAATATCCTATAGAAGGGCCCCGACCCTCGTTCCTGATAGTGTACATACACGCCAACGCTTCGCCAGGGGTATCGTCTGCGTCGTACCTGTCTTGAATATCGGGCCAGCGAGAGAGGCGAACCTAGCAGTTTGCCATTGACGTTTTTCATCAGAGCGATTGGTCTGTGAAGGCCTTGAGCTTGTCCCGACATTGTGGTAGACTTCTCTTGTTGCGAGCCGCCGATGACATGCCCAGACTACGTAGCGTTAGGTGCAATAGCCGAGCTCGGCGTGGTACCTACGGGTTATGAACTACCGAAACAGTACTATCCCGATTTTTTTATAAGGGGCGAGTCTAGCTGTTAGGCTTGATGTCCGCCGCCAGTGGAAACCTCCAAGTTTTCCGTCGCTAAAGTTGGCGCCTCCTCTGTGCTAAACCATCTTCAGACAGACGCGTGCTGCGATAGAGGTAGCACATTACGGCGGAAGTGTTTTATAAATGACGAGGCTCCTGAACCAAAAAATCGTCCAGATTTTGTGCTTGGGGTTGGATCATTTTTCGTTTTTCTTCTTATAAGGCAACGGGATTGTTCATCTGGCGGAACTTTAGTTTTCCTACAAGAAGCAATTTTCGGGTGAAGCGTTATAGAGCTCAAGTGACTACCCTCGGAAACAACACGGTGCACCTGCATGCAGGCTACCCGTAGCATGGGTCTTCATGGCTTGCCGCTCGTAGAACGACCTATTGCCATAGCCTCGTTCGCAGTGCTTTCGTGCTGTATTACTGTTTTTTGCCATAGCGTCGTTTGTAGTGCTTTCGTGCTGTATTGCTGTTTTTTAATGGGGTCGAGCTTGTGATACGTCCCATACGCGACCCTGCTTCTCTTCGGCTCTTTGCCATGAACCAAATTACATATATATATACATATATACATATATATCCGGTTGGTTCGAATTCCATTGCATCCAGACATACGCGCACTGCTCCCATCGATTATTTTCTTCTCACACTATGTCGTGGCGAAGCCTACCATCTACATACGTGCTGCTCGCAACAAGTTCGTGCCTGAGGGAGCTGGAGCATCAAAATACAACCATGATCACTCCCGTCGTGCCTTATGCGTGTACTGTAAATGTATATAGTCGGATTAAATGGCGCTTGGGGTTTCGATGACCTCTGCATGTTTCATGTGTCAGTCGTGTGTCCCGAATCAGACGGGTGGAGGTTTTATGTTTGCTAGTAGACCCTCTGATCCATCGTTGTATTTGTTTCGTCCCACGAGCGGCCGATCAACGCAGCTCAGCTAACAATACACCCGTGTTGGTGTGCCCATTCCCCATCCTCTGTTTCCCTAGGCAATCACCGCCCCGACGCTCGGCGAGAATGGAGTATTGCCCATATGATTCCTGCACTAGGCAGGCGTATTTCAACGTCGAGGGAAGCAAGACGGCTAAGTACAAGACACATGCTGGACACGGCATGGTGAACGCTCGGAAAAGGCGCTGCTCGTATGATCCCTGCCTGAGGATAGCGACATTCAACGTCGCGGGCAGTATTAGGGCGGAGTGGTGCAAGAAACATGCTCAGGGCGGCATGGGTTTAGTTAACGGCGTCAGGCGTTGCTCGCATGATTCCTGCGCGAAGAAACCGAACTTTAACTTCGAGGGGAGCAAGACGCCAGAGTACTGCAAGGAACACGCTGAAGAGGGTATGGTGAACATCGTCGGCAAGCGTTGCTCGCACGACCCCTGCACGAAAAGAGCGACCTTCAACATTGAGGGCAGGAAGGATGGGGTGTACTGCATGCAACACGCCGAGGACAACATGATACCCGTTCGCAGCAGGCGTTTCACATATGACGACTCCTGCACGAAGGTACCGGGCTCCAATCTCGGGGGCAGCAAGACTTCCCCGTGCCGTAAGGAACGTGTTCAGGACGGCATGGTTTGCCTTCTCGGCAGCTGTTGCTCGCATGACCCCTGCACTAGAAAGCCGAGCTTCAATGTCGAGGGAAGCGAGACGGCCGCGTACTGTCAGCAACATGCTCGGGACGGCATGGTGGATGTCAACAACAGGCGTTGGTCACAGGGCTCATGCATCCGAAAGTCGGGCCGGAGTGCATTTCCTGACGGTGCCGCCAATGGTGGCCGCGATCACCAGAGCGACGGATTGAGCAACTCGGCGACCCACTTGGCTTCGGCTTGCAAGGTGGCGGGTTGTTGGCGAGCATCGACGTGGGGGCTCGACGGCAAGCAGCCTAGCAACTGCTCCGATCACGGTCCCCACCAAGACGGGCTTGTTTGTACTCTTGCTGTAAAAAAAACGGCTGGCAGCCAGTATTCATCTCTTGGCTTACCCAACCGCGCCTCACGTAACCTCGGACTCAGCGTGAAGGTTGAGTGTTCCTCCTGAAAGGTCCCAAAGTGAGCTGGAACATATCTACGTTGCCGTTCTCGATCAGCCCTTGAGGCGAGCGATCGCCAAGACAACGGAGTGCGTGTACTGCATATCGTGGGCCTTACCAGTGCGGTAATATTTTGGGGGCTTGTGTTGAGGTGTGCCTTTGGGCCGTCAAACGGCTACCGGGGCTACTATCGCGAGTGCTCTCTCTTGCATTTCTCCTGAAGGGACCTCTTTACCATTCCATGATTTGGAAACACTGCACACAACTGTCAGCGTCGGTCACCCAGCGGGAGCACGAGGAAAACGCCTCAAGACTGGGGATTGGGCGCGTGTATTTACGAACCTCGCGCGTTTAGCGGGGGGCTTGCCCGAGGAGGGTACTTTGGCTACGGAAACAGGAAGAAGCGCCCGAGATGGTTAGGCCGAGGCACATGGCTGGGGGGGGTCTGTTGGAGGATTGAGGCGTGCCCCGATAGGGGTAGCTGATTTTGGTCAACGTATTTGTGACTGACCTGTTGGCTTATTATATAACTGAGGAGTCTGTGAGTTAAGGACTCATCATTTTTTTTCTGGCCGGTTGAGCTCGTTAAGGGGGCCCCTTTGTTCAAAAACCAAAGAAAAACACTTACTTTTGAGTGTTTTGAAAACAATTACGATGTTTCGTCTTTATTACAGACTCGTTTTTTACAGCAGCAATACTTTTTTTGGTATATACAACAATACACATGTCAATACTTCTTCCTGAACCTCGGCGTAGCTCCAGCTCTAACGATTTTGGGTCGAGGAGGAGCCCGATCATGCAGTAAGCGTTTCAGCCAAACATGGCTGCCTTTTCGTATATCGTACCCCCACGCGCCCCCTGTAATGTGTGCTCAAAATTCAACCTCAGATGGCTGTGTTGGCGCGGCGTAACGACCAATCGCATGGCGGTGCCTATCTATATATATATCGCGAAAACGAAAGGCGTAAAATCTTGTTACCATGCACAGGAAATGGGGTGGCACAATCACTCGGCCGAGAGCCTCAGAGTCTGAGGGCCTATCTATATAGACGCGTGTAACGGTATAAAGGTGCACAAATGTTGGTTTCTGAGGGTGGTCGCTTGAGGAGCTCTATACCCCCACCCAAAAACTGTTTTCGGAGCCAACTGAAAGTGGTACGTACGACTCGTTGAACGATCCCATGGCCTACAGTAGAAAGTGTGCAGCAGTGAAACATATTTCGACACAATATTGAGATATTTCGACGATTGGTTGTGGGTTAGCCCCTTCCTTGAGAACTGGTCCCACGTACGTATTTGGTGACAATTTGCTTGGAATTATTACGTAGTGTGTGATGTTTTTTTCAGTTCTGAATATCGTTGAAAAGGAGGAGCCCCATCATTCAGGTGGAAGGAGCCCGAAAATAGTTAGTACCTGGCTGTATCGTAGCACGCGTCCCTAGACGTGACACCCCCCCCACCGTAACGTAACCCTATACATGTGTTATGGTACTGCTGGTATGATGTGGAAACGTCTGGTAAATACCTGGTATCAGGTATTTGAATCGTATTTGTAGTGCTTGGAAGGCGTGATCCTAGATGGGAACCAGGGGTTCCCAGGTGGTTGTTGGATCACCTCACGTCTTTCAGTCTTCCATCTCGCAACAAAGAAATAAAGCTGCTCTTCTTTCGTCTCTAAGCAAACAACACACCTGAGTACCAACGAGTACCCGTTCCATAGGCTGACCTGGCCAGGGATACCCTGTGTCCTTACCTTACAGTAGTCTTATTACACTTGGCGTCGTCGGCAGGACTAGCCTGAATACGGAGAAAAAAATTGCTCGTACTCGGTTTTTATTGTAGCCGTTCGTGTTTTCTTAGCTTTTTGTAGAGCTGCGTTGCTCCGCTCATCCATTCCGGATGGAGACTCGACAGGATCGGTAGCGTGCGCGATGCTCCTTCGGCTGCAGTGAAGCAGGAAAAACCTGACACTGCCCGACGAGCCCGTGGTGACTCCACGGCCTCCGGTCAAGCCTACCGGATGGAATCCCCGATAAATTCGGAAGAATCGCAACTCTCGTCAAGCAGAACGGGCTCAGAGCCCCCTGCCCCCCTTGGTTCCAGAGAGAGACCATCGGGCGCAGTAAGAGAACCTTCTGGGCATTTTCTATCTCTAAGCAAACAACACACGTGAGTACCAACGGGTACCCGTTCCATATAGGCTGACCTGGCTAGGGATACCCTGTGTCCTTACCTTAGTCTTATTACACATGCATGCTGTTCGAGCTGGACCGTCATGTTGCGGCACAGACAGACAGACAGACAGACATGGGTTCTGACGGGGCGGCAAGCTCAAGACAGCCGAGCCGTGCTGGGCCGTGCAGAGGCTATGTACCATATATCAGCATTTTTAGGATTGCCGCTGTAATTGTTTTCTACAGACTGTAACAATCAGGTGACTGCGTGTGTGCGTGTCCCTGACAGCAAACTGGTAGGCTACGTACTACTGCTGGTGTTGCGTACCGGCGTAACTATCTCCAACAAACCAAGTAGGGGCTACGAGGCTATACAGTATGCGGCACCAGTCATGAACCTCTTGTTTCAGCCCACAGGCTTGAATTCTTATGTAAGAGCGTAGGGTGATTTTTACACTATTTTTAAAACAAAAGAGACCACGTTCTTACAGCCGTAGTCTCGTCTAAAATCCGAGCCTGAAACTCTTAACTGCCAAATTCTAAGTGCTGCCGTGTACTGCACTGCCTGGAATTTCAATAAAATACTTTTTTGTACTAAGTGTATGCGCGGATCTGAATCCCAGATACCCCATCCCCCCCCACATTGGAGGGAAGAAACCGGACCGTTGTGATCCCAGAAAACAATAAGTCAAGTTTTTTTTTTAATTACCCCCCCCCCCACCAGCGAAAAAAAAAAAGGGGGGGTCTCTAAACCAAGTTAAAAAAAGGGAACAAAAAACAAAAAAAAAATGGTTTTTGCTCATTTCGTCCTGTGATCACAGCGATCCGGTTTGTTTTTCATTCTGACCTTCCTACGGGTGTGGTGTCGTTGTCTCTTTTTTGTTACGCCCCGACTAAATCCTATATAAATCCGGTATGGGGCGGGTACTAGGCTATACGAATTATTAAAATAATTTTGTTACGAAGTATATATACACATTAAGCTCTATACATGCATACCTGATAGGCGGCAGGAAGCCATGCTTCCTTTACACAAAAAATATATATTTTAGACTACGTACACTAATTCCTACATAAAAAAATCCGTACTAAATCAAATTTACACCAGGTAGAGTGTACGGTTCTATAAACGACATAATACTGGTGCCGTACTACGAGGCATGCTCACTCCTTTTTATATGATACATCGTGAAAATCTCGAAAATAACTAGACCGAGGCCTTACTACTTCCTATACAAGATGTCCCTCGCTCAACCCTTTATAAACCAGGTAGGGGGTACATATCCTAGACTTACTTACGTGCTGTGCTCTGCCGTGGTCAGCTGTCTGCATGGCCTAGAGGGCTGTCTGTCCGTCTGTCCATACACAAAGCGGGGTTTCCATATATGCAGGCGTTGTTGGCGTAGGGGGCAGTGATAAAACACAACCGACAGACAAAAACCGAGTCGCAGGTCGGTCGGTGCGGTGCTTTAGCTTCGTTTTTTTTGGGTCAACCGACAAACCGACCACAAAAAAAAAAGAGAAAATTCGAACGAAAATACTTGGCGACTTTCGGTTTTCGGATCACAGCCACAACCCTGACTGAGTCATTGCAGAGCAGAAATAATACTATATCGTCGTATATACTGAGGCGTACAACAGGCGGAGTAGACTCTGCCGACGATGGAATACCCCGCCACTACGTACAACATAAGTAATAGTAGTAGTAGTAATAGTAGTAGTAGTAGTAGTAGTAGTAGTAGTAGTAGTAGCAGTAGTAGTATAAGTAGTACTGTATGTAGTAGTATACCAGGTGCATAACACACGCAAGGCTGTAACACACCATACAACGTATATATTATATGTATGTATATGTATGTATCACGCTTCTGTTTTTGATATTTTTTCTCATAACCCGCAATCCTTTCACGATGACCGCGAGAACCGCAATCGGTGAGCGAGCGATGCGTCTTACCTGGGAAAAGGTCTCGACGAGCCTCCCCTTCCCAAATATATCCACCATAATTTTCTTGTTTTGTGCCTTTCCTTATTCAGATGAAAACAGCTTTGTTGGAGTTTTTATCGAGGGGGGGGGGGGGGGTGTATCTCGTGTTGTATACTTGCTATTATACGTATACCTAGTATACCATACCGGGTATGCACATATTCATAGTTGTATAGCATTGCCGGCCGCCCCGGTGGTTTAGCAGCTCTATATAACCACGAAGCCTGTTGAGTTGGACGTCGATGGTTCGAGTCTCCGTACGTATGGATATATTTATATTATCAAACGACACCAACTGTTGTTGTTGTCGAGAGCGCATACTTTATACTTTAGCGTGGGTATAAGCACAATTCGACGAGGAGAGTTGACGAGGAAAGAAAGTGCTAACATTTTCTCGCGATAAAAATACAAGGCACGTACAGTAGTGGGGGGGGGGGAGAAGAGCCTACTTACTATACTTAGTGAGCCTACTTAATATAAGAGTTACGACTAAAGAGGGAGAGAGATAAGGGCGAAGATAAGGAACAATGAACGGGATGGATGGGGGAGGGAAAAGTACTCGTTCGCGTGGGGTACCTTATACAGGGTAGTATGCCTTTTCCTTTTCCGTTTGATATATCACAGGTATGTATGTATAATACGTCGTATGTATACGAGCTGGTTCCAGCAAGAGCAGGAGCATTTCGTCTTCAGGCTTTTGCACCATTAACGAAAACGAGTTGGAAAACGAAATTTGGCAGGGTTGTTCTTCATGACCATACGAAAAAACGACATGATGGCCTTTTTTGAAAAAATGATTTTTTGGTGAATGAGGTACATTTGGACGTTTTTTTTTGTTTTTCCGGCAACTTTGACCCAACATTACAGACGAACCAAAACGAAAACAAAAACAGGCCATCTTGTCGTTTTTTCGTATGGTCATAAAGAACACCCCTGCCAAATTTTGTTTTCCAACTCGTTTTCATTAATGGTGCAAAAGTGATTTCCGCGAAGTGTATTTTTTCCCGTAAGGTTTCAAATTTGCTCAATACATTTTCCTAGTAATTTTGCAGGCGGTTCTTACCACAGCCTGATAGGCTCGCAGGCAGCAAAAACGTGACATGGACGTCTTTCCCTTGTTGATGCGATCCTGTCAAGACTTTTGAAGTCGAATTAATCGGCGTATTGACCGATATATGGCCTGAATACTATTATATTGGTTTTACTATAGGATTACTGCAGGAAAGCTATCCCCTATGGAATAACGCCTTCCTAAGGAATATCAGTTTGACCATATCTCGCGAACTACAACTCGTATATACGCCAAAAATCTCTTCACCGATGTGTTCCCCTCGGCAATGCCGTCATGTCGATATCTGTAGTGTTCGAAAAAGTATTGTATTCCGTTTTTTATTTCCCGAAGAATCTATCTTACGCTTCTCTCTGGAACCAGCTCGTACATAAGTGTTAATACGTAGAAATATCATATTATACGTGTTGATAACAAATTACCGTACTCAGTATTTAGCCGAATTATTCTCTGGGATAAAGTTCGGAACTCGTGTCCGGCCGCAATACATTTATTGACCAAAAATCTTGGTTTGACGCTTGACGACATATTTATGCATACCCGGGTAGACTCTTTAACCACTAAACTCTCTACTCGTTGCGTTCTCTGGGGACCTCATCGCAAACCGCAAACAAACGTACTATTAATAACAAGTGTATTCTGCTGCTGTACCTCCTTCTACTGGCTGCTGTCATTAAAGATCAATGATATTAAAAGTGCAAAAAATAAAAAACAAAAAACAAGACTATCATACGTACTCGCTCGTACTCGTACATCAGTACCGCTTTACCCTCTATAATACTGGTATACGGCGGATAAAGTAGAGCCGCGTCATAGATTTGGGATTTTCAAACTCGAGGCAATCAGAGCGGCCATCATCGATCGGCAACATCGTGGAAATCAGACGCAGCAGGAGCAGCAGCTTGAGGGAGGAAGGGTGCTGCTGTTTCTGTTTGTCTTCACGAAGGTGCGATTCGTCGGGTCTTAGCGCGTGGCTGTTCTCGTTTTTTTTATCGACGCAGAGTGTTTTCTCCGAGACCTACCTGCGTTTGGCGTCTTCTGTTATTATGATATACTCCGCACCGATGTGGTGGCTGATGTGGGTGGAATTACTTGAGCTTCATGCATGCCACAGGTAGGTTTCGCCTGGAAATTGACGACACGCAAACAAACCACAACAACAACAGAGGTTGAACGGAGGGACGTCTCCACGTTTTCGATTCTGCCCGCAAGAAGACTGCATCGCATTCGTGAGCTTCAACCGGAAGCCGTGTCGTCTCGTTCCCTTCGTCCATGTATCTTATCAGTCGCGTTCTATTTGTAGTACTCGGCCGATGATGCCGATGCCGAGATGTCGTCTTTCTTGACGTTTGTTGTCGTCGTGCTTGGTTGATTTGCAATCATATACACACCCCATCGCGTACTTTCTTTTTGCTTGCATCTCTACATCATCAGTATGCATTACGGACATACCATGAAGTAGTATACTACGCTGTATATAGAATACAGAGGGAATACCTTCCACAATTTGCGGTCAAGCAAAGTGTGGTATACAGCAGTAGAAGAGGACACCTGACAAGAAACAGGCTAATAAGAAAGGCAGGCTGCGATTAAGAGGAAATAGGAGATTCTTGAGTCGTTCTCTTGAAATTGGTGTCGAAAGCACCCTCGCTCAAGTAAGAAATCCAGCCTGAACCAGATTTACTGTTTCTTATTATTAATAGTTAGGTGTCCTTCACTGTGTATTACTACTGTATATTATATAATATATGATGCGATATTTATTAACGTACGTATTTATTAGTGATCATATTTTCTTCTCTCTTGTTGTTTGTTAGGTCTACACGTTAAACCATTCGTTTTATATATCCAACTATTATACGTATACATAACCAGTACACCCACTATCTGTCTCTCCTGGTTCCTAATCCTGGAGAGATACTCTTAATATTATGTGGTCACAGCTCAGACTGACTTTTGCTTTGAGACCAGAGGAAAAACAAAACAAGAGTAATCGCAAACTAATGGGTATAAAGCCCGTGGAATGCCAACCCACGGGTACGAGAACACAACGACACAACAAGCAAAACGAATTCATACAGATACGTGAATAGATAGATGAAAAATCATACAAAAATGATGCAAGGAGAGACCAGGAGGGCGCCTACTACTGTAATATTAATCGTAGAAAAACATACCTACTACGTAATACCTACGAGTACTCGTACGTGCTCAAGATGACCGCATTTTGGGGTTCTTGTGTTTGACCCCATCTCTCGGATGACATGACCGGTCAGCCCCGTTTTCTACCAATATTATTAATAGTGATTGACCTCGGATTCCGCGTTGATCGTCGCGGGTTCGATTCTCGGTGAGGAGTTTCTTTTGGTCGAGACACGCGGCGACCAATAGTGTGGCTGGTGTACGCACAATAATCCGAATAATAATTTATAATGCCATCGAGCAAAAATAATAACAAAATCATGCTTGCTTATCATGTATCACAGCGTTACATTGTTGTGGTGGTTGGTGTGGTTTATCATTATTAATAGTTAGTATTTAGAGTTTGCTACGCATCGGTCACAAAAGAACTGCTGTGCATCAGCACGACGAGGTATTACTCTATGTAGGATTTTGCCTCGGCTTGCACAGCATTTGCATCCTCCACACGGCGTGCGTCCACCTGGGCCTGCACTGCAGCTACAGCAGCAAGCGCATTTTCTTCTGCCCGAGTTTGCGCAGCAGCCAAAGCCGCCTGGACATGTGCTTCGCAGCAGTGGCGACTCGTTAACATTTTCAGCAATTAACATCTTGATCAGCATCATAAATAATTAACTATCTCCAGCAAGAACCATCTTCAGCCAGGAGAAAAACAGAAAAACAAAAACGGAAACGGAAACCTACGGTTATGCCGGGTCGTAGATATGATATGCACACAGAGTAAAACTTCTTCCGGCAGGTGGTGTGACGACGTTTTTGATTGCAGTTTACGTTGACTCGGGGTTTATAGGGCTAGGTTTGGGACTGGCGTTAGTTCTGTTTAGTTCAGAATTCTGTGTTCCTAACAGGGTGGTGGGTGTGCCAACCCAAGTTTTGAACAGAGGTGTGTCGTATACTGCTGTGTACTGCTACTACTACTACTATTAATACTACTACTACTACTCAGCTCGTCGCCACACGCTCCCTCCTCCTTTGATGGCGAAGCCAGGTTACTGAGACAGTACAGCTCCCTCTAGCAAACATACCTAGGGCTGTGTACGTAGTGTCCGTCCACCTTTCTGATGGCGTCTGCCTCCGCGCACAAAAGTGAGATGGACATTGCTGTCTACACCGACGGCCAAAAAGGCCCGTGCATCTGGACTTTTGCGCCTGACGCACCAGTGCCGATCCAACTACTACTACTACTACTACTACTACTACTACTACTACTACTACTACTACTACTACTGCCTGTTACTACTGCCTGTTGTGTGGTGAACATGATGATATTACCCTCGCAGCACCGTAAGGTCGATCATTATTCCTAAAGTATTATAAACATCTTCTCCAGATAAAAATGAAATCATACGTACGTATGATACAACAAGCTGTCGCTTTGGAAGCCAATGTTTTCAAAATGGTACACGCGTTTCTATGATACGTAGCTTGTAGCTTGTAGCTTGTAGCTTGTAGCTTGCTACCTGAGCAGCCTCCGTAGCAAATATTAGCATGGATGTTGCGATTTTGATTGGACAGCAAATTGTATACGGGTTCGATACCATGTCGTCCCTCTTTAGGCTTTTGGCAAGAAATTTATTAACACACAACGAATTAATGGCTCAAGCACAGGCTCAGGTCATACCTGGTACGTACCAGTATAAATTGATTTGCACTAACCCCTGGTAGTGCACACACTCTGTGTGATTTGGTGCATCCCTCTACCTGGTACTATTTATTACCTGGTATGTCGTATCATACCCTTCGGGGGGTGTAGTATACAGTAGTACTGTAGTAGTACCGCACAGGACACCTCTTAAAACAAAAGCAAGAAAACGAGCAATGCCGGGCTGATATTTGCAGAAAAATAAGAAATCCAAGAGTCTTTAATATGCTGAAGTTAGTGTAAAACCGACCCATGCTCGGATAAGAAATCCACTCTGGATCGAATTACCCTGCTTCGCATTATTATTAAAAATATGTCCTGTACTGGCTGTACGTATGTATGACGGAGGACCATAGCAAATAGGAGACCTACGGGACAGACAAAAAAAATATATATACGTATACGTACCTCGTATTACTCGTATTTCCTTTTTTTCCCACAAAATTTGGTCCAATTTACTATGTATGGTCCTCCGTAGTATAATATTAGTATTTATTAATACCATTCATTTGCGTTCATTTTGTTTGTTTTTTCTCTGTTTCACAGTCTGTGACCACATAATTGTATCGCTCTTGTTGTTGTTGTTGTTGTTGTTGTTGTTGTCTTTACATTAAACTCGTTTCAGTTGCTAATCCCTATAGTCTGATCTAGCAAGATCACAGCCCGTGGTCACAAAAAAAGTGCTAGAGCCATCAGAGATTAGGAATCAGGAAACACACTGGGTGTACGGATGGATGTGGTTGATTAGAAAGAACGGGTTTAATGTGAAGACAACACACACACTCTGGTATTAAATAGTGCATTTCCCGAGTTTCAGGGATAGTGGCTTCATCAACGTTTCCCGATGAATCGGTTCGATTTAATTCCGAGGTTATCGTGTGAACGAAGCCAACAGGGCGAACCCAATAACTAATCACGATTCACTGGTGGCCTCCCCTTCCCCCCACGACTCGGCTGGTGAGGGGACCACTATTAATCGGGAAAAACAAACTCTCTCCAATTTTGTGGGACCGATGTCGGGAATGAATCTCGTATATAGTTCGATTGGTTCGGATGAATCGACTGCGATTCACAGGCAGCCCCCCGTGTATGTTCATCGCGCCGTTTGAGCATGTTGCACAAAATGCCGTTCACATATTTGATGAAAACATGTTTACTCACTAAAAGAAACGCGTCCAGCCTGACTTCTCCCGACTGGTCGATAGTCAGCTTTGCAAGGCTGGCTGCGGGTTATGCATGCGTACCGT
Organism: Saccharina japonica; assembly: GCA_008828725.1. Lineage (NCBI taxonomy): Eukaryota > Phaeophyceae > Laminariales > Laminariaceae > Saccharina > Saccharina japonica. The sequence goes on along the minus strand of MEHQ01001576.1, from coordinate 49,021 downwards.
TTGCTTATCGTGTGTAGTTAGTGTTGTTGCACTTCAAATTGTTGCACTTGATGCCCAGAAGTGTTGTTGAACTACTGTGTGTGCCCACAGCGTCCATATATATCATACGTGTAATACGTGGTGGGGCGGTTCTTCCCACGTCAGCCGTTCGTTCTTGCAACCCCCCCCACCCATCGACATTTATTTGACACATCCCAGCAGTCGGTGTTTATTGTTCATCATGCTCGAGAGGTACAAGCTGTGTTGTTGTTGTTGTTGTCTTCACATTAAACCCGTTCTTTCTACTCAATCAAGTCAACCACATCAGTACACCCAGTGCCTGTCCTGATTCCCAATCCTAGAGAGATACAAATTCTGTGGTCACAGACTGTGAAACAGAGAAAAACCAAAACAAAAATAAACGCAAATTAATGGGTAAAGCAAGTGAGATGCGTCACGTACCGGGTACGAGAACACAGCGACACGAGCCGAACCAAAAAATAGGAACAAAAAAGACAAATAAAAAACAAGTTCTGAAATGAAACAGAATACAAATGACGCAGGGAGACAGAAGCGCCCCTAGACGAAAAGCACACGTGCCCAAGAGAAACAGATAACTGCTGTGTGCGTAAGTAAAGGTAGTGCTGCGAAGCGAATCACGCACTACGCTCCGACGTATTCATCATATCATTGTACCCGGGGATGATAGCGAGCGTCCCCTGGTGATATGCATGGATATAAGTAGGTTTGGTCCCCATAAAGTAGGCGCGCGACTCTCAAACTTGTCTCCGGCTTCACGGTGCCGCCGCCGCTAAATACACGCGAAGGCCGCGGCGCCGACACCGGTACTACTTACTGCTGTAGTACCCGATGAGGTTGCTGCGCTGCTGAGGAAAGGGCAAATGTGGAGGCATGCTGCGTTAAGGGGCTGGGAGGGGTACACGTGACCGCGCAGCCGCGGGGTTGCTACAGATGTTTTGGGCAACGCTGAAATTGTTACCCCTCTGTCCCATGGTGTAAGGGCCGATGGATATGCACACGCTGCGTATATTCCGCGACTGAGTATTATGCGAGAAAGGGTGTTTCCGACACATACATGATGCAGAGGGAAGTGCGTACTCGTACGTACGTAGGCTGGCTTTCATGCGATGTATATGTTTCGTCCCGCCTTGGAGTCGTTTTTTTTGTCGTCATTTCTGTTTCAAAACACCCCAACCTCTGAAGTGGTTGATTTGGTGCACTGTAGTCCTGTAGAAAGCACTATATGAAGGCAATCCAGTAGTCTGTTGGGCTATACTGGTAAAAGGTTATCCAACCGCCTACGTACCCGAACTAAGCCTTATAACACTCTAACGTTACGCAGTACTCCTAAGTGCTGAGTAAAGTACCCGCACTGAAAATCAGCGGTGTACGTATACATAGCCCATCCCCTCCAGCCCCAATACGAGCGTGTAGTCGGTCGTCGTGTCAAAGCCAATTGGCCTCGCGATTTCAATGTTATGCGGACCCACGGATAGTATTTTTCAGGTTCTTGACTTGAGGAACTTCACTTTTCTTTTTAAAAGAGTTTTCATGGTGGAGGTCAGATTTGAACTCCCGACCAGCAGCTCATCATGTCCTGCCGTCGACGCCATATGTTAATTAGTCCGTTGGGCTCTGCCGGTAAAAAGTTATCCAATCGCCTACCGGAATTAAGACCTATAACACTGTGCCGTTAGTACTCCTGAGTGCTGAGTGAAGTGCTCGCACTAGAAATCAGCGATGTATACATATCCCATCCCCTCCAGCCCAAAACGAGCATGTAGTCGGTCGGTGCTGTCCTTGTACGTAAAACGTTGTCGATAGTTTAGTCCTTGATCACCTCTTATTACTTTTCTTTGTGTGGGACGTGTTCAACTCCTCCCGTAATACTCTCTGTGTATCACTCTGTGTGCCACTACAGCAGTACAGGACACCTAATAAGAAACAGGCGAATAAGAAATCCAGGCTGGGATCTAGAGGAACATAATCGGGAGTCGTTATCTCGAAAAAATAGAGTAGAAAGCACCCTCTTTCAAATAAGAAATCCAGCCTGGACCAGAGTTCCTGCTTCTTATTACAGTAGGTGTCCTGTACTACTGTATGTACCTTGAAAAAAGTTAAACGACACATCTCACCTCCAGGGCCCAGAGTAGAAGAGCAACCGGAGAGCGTTGTGATCACAGACAGGCAGGACGAAATAAGACAATAGCATTGTTTGGATCGTTTAAGTTAGCTTGGTGTTTTGATTGTATACCCCCTCCTAAATAACTGGCGGAAACAAAGTATGCGAGGCGTGTCAATGTTCATTTCTGGACGTAACTGTTTTGTTTGTTTTGTTAACCCATCCCATTCGCTATCTTCTTCGCCCTTTTTTTTTCTCTCCCCCCTACGATAGTCGTGACCCAGATCCGTGATCACAAAATAGGCTCTTCTCCTTCCTGCCTACTCGTACGGTTCGTGCTTTGTACATTTATGGCGAGAATACTTCAGCCCTTTCTCCCCTCGTCTACTCCCGTCGAACTGTCCACAGTAGTACATATAATAGTAGTTGGAGTTTGATAGGTGCGAGTTCGAGTACAAAATGCCCGTCACATTTGAGTCCGGAGTGTTGGTATTCAGAGTGGGTTTTAGTGCGGCTGGCCGTAGTGCCATACATTTATGGCAGGGCCGTGGACACACATTGGTAGTGGATCTTTACGGAGTTTGTTTCGTACTTGGCGCGTAAGGCCGACCCTCCGACCCGAACCCTCTAACGGTTAACCGAACCCACACGCTATGCCAGTGAGCAGTGCTGGGATGCTGTGCTTCGTAGTGCTCTTGGTTGATTCGGGAGGCTTGGGTGCTGTGCTTAGAAAATCTCCGGGAGTTAATTCGGCCGGCTTGGGGGTTGATGTGGTTTGACAAGACTCTAGGTTGATTAAGCTGCTTACCCTATACCGGCACCCCTTAAGCAACCAGAGCGCGCAATTTTCCATGCCCGCCCGACGAATTTTTCACGGGGTTTCCAAAGAGATTTGGACGCTGTATTGATATAAGGCGATAGGCGTCATATCTGGTTTAGGATAAAGACCTCGTGGCGGGCCGGCGTCACGGCCATATTGATGTGAGATACCGGTGTGCCGTCATTAGACACCATTGACCGCTATGATACCGAGTAAAAAACCAGAATGATCTCGGTTCAGGCTACGCCGTACATACTCGTAAATTCACCGATTTCATGAGTTAAAATTTGTGTATCCCGCGATAGTTTTAGTACATAACTCAAGTAAGAGCAGGTTGGATGGGGAGGGGGCGGGGGGTGGGGGGCGTGTGAGAAAGAAAGCCTGCATATGGGTGAAACCATGACAGACATCTTGACCGAAATGAGGGAATCCAACAGCACCACCGAAAGTACAGTATACTAAGGCCGGGGAGAGGGTGCGTGTTTCACACTATCTCTGTCCCCCCCGCCGCATTTCGTTTCCCCCCCGAAAATATCAGGCTGTGGGATTATTGTGTCATTATCTTCCTCACGGAAGGGTCAGGCCGGTAGGGTACAACTATAACCAACTCGGCTTACCACTGCTGTAGGTAACCACTACAGCGCCTGGCACTGGGGCTACGGATGGGACTGCGCCCGAACATGACTTGGCCCATGGCGACCACTGAGGACAACGGCGTTTCTACCGAGATGGATTTTGAACCAAACCCTATTCCGGCAGACTCCTCGGGCGTGAGGGGAGGAGGAAGAGGAGAAGGAGAAGGAGGAGGAGGGGGAGGAGGAGGAGGAGGAGGAGGAGGAGGAGGAGGAGGAGGAGGAGCAGGAGAAGGATCAGAAGAAGGAGGAAGAAGAGGAGGAAGAGGGAGAAGAGGAGCAGGCGGAGGAAGAGGACCAGGGGCCCGGGGAAGGGGAGGAGGTGCAGACGGTCCAGTGCAGCTCATAAAGGTGTGTTGAATACTTGTCGTGTCAGTGTGTCGTGTTGCTGCTGCTACTGCTGCTAGTACATAGCTGCTGTTGTTGCAGCCACGTCGTTTCTCTCCGAGAGTTTATTTTTGCCCATCTCTGGACGAGCTGTGTTGCCGGCGTTGTTGATGTCTATTATTGTCGACTGCGCATTCACCCTTCAGTACAGCAGTGCTTCTTTTCGCCAATATCTACAGTAGTACATAGCCTAGGGTCACTAATAGACAGTCTACCGGCCTCACAGGAGGTAAGTGGGTTCGTAGGCAGGTATGTAGGAACATTGAATTCACGTACCGATAGGTCTATTATGTGAAACACAGGTTATGCATAATATGTTCACATCGCATATCACGACGTAGTCTACACCCGTACCAATTTGTTGTGATTGCGGTTGATCTCACATTTTCTTTTCGCCAATATCTACAGTAGTACATAGCCTAGGGTCACTAATAGACAGTCTACCGGCCTCACAGGAGGTAAGTGGGTTCGTAGGCAGGTATGTAGGAACATTGAATTCACGTACCGATCAAGTACCGATAGGTATATTATGTGAAACACAGTTATGCATAATATGTTCACATCGCATATCACGACGTAGTCTACACCCGTACCAATTTGTTGTGATTGCGGTTGATCTCACATTTTCTTTTCGCCAATATCTACAGTAGTACATAGCCTAGGGTCACTAATAGACAGTCTACCGGCCTCACAGGAGGTAAGTGGGTTCGTAGGCAGGTATGTAGGAACATTGAATTCACGTACCGATCAAGTACCGATAGGTATATTATGTGAAACACAGTTATGCATAATATGTTCACATCGCATATCACGACGTAGTCTACACCCGTACCAATTTGTTGTGATTGCGGTTGATCTCACATTTTCTTTTCGCCAATATCTACAGTAGTACATAGCCTAGGGTCACTAATAGACAGTCTACCGGCCTCACAGGAGGTAAGTGGGTTCGTAGGCAGGTATGTAGGAACATTGAATTCACGTACCGATCAAGTACCGATAGGTATATTATGTGAAACACAGTTAAGCATAATATGTTCACATCGCATATCACGACGTAGTCTACACCCGTACCAATTTGTCGTGATTGCGGTTGATCTCACATTTTCTCGGTGTCGCACAGTGAAAGCCATTGTTTGGTACTGCTATTTGCTGCCGGCGCGAGAAACTAAAGATTAGGCGATTGTTTTGCGGCTCTTTTGTGACTGCTGGCTCGCAATTTCGAGTCTACGAAAACACAACTTTTAAGTTGTTTCTTGTTGCCTACGCGACCCACGACTGCTGTCTGGCGCACCGGTCGAGAGCACACGCCTCAACTTCGCGGGGTGCGGCTGTTCGTGAAGAGCTGCATGTAGTTGTTTGTCAATGAATGAAATAAAATAATTGCAAATTAATTGAAAACGTCCACTTGGGGGTTGTTTTTTTGTTCGTCTCGTTTTTGGGCCTTACCAACATCGACTAATTTCGACCCCACTGCATCACCCCAAGATGGGGGAGCTGTAGGCCTCTGATGCGTAGGACCACCCTCTTGAGATAATCACACAGTGCCGCTGCTGTGTAGACGAGACGCCGAGCCGATACAGCCGCTCTCTGCTCAGCCTAACCCCTTTAGGACTGCAGTCCCTTTTTGGGGACAAACCACTCTAATTCTAAGTAATTTGTCCCCAAAACGGGACTCCAGTACTATAAGCTAAGGTCCAAGAAATGTAGCGCATCAAAATTGCGGCGGAATTTCTATCACGTAACCAACATCTAGAGGTTAGAGTCCCCCAGAACCCATGGAAGATGTCAAGTAGGGATGAGAAGTGCCTCCGTGCCCGCTTCTTCCTGAAACGCACCGTTTCTTGAAAAGCATCAAGAAATATTGATATTATGTATTCATGCATAGAAAAAAAAACATGCACAGTTGGTAAAAAAGCATAAACAACCTACATGTGGGCGGAAAGCATTATGCGCCACTAATAATTAAATAAAATCATTATAAATACGCCAGCTGTGAGTTCAACCGATTGAATAGTAGATACTCAACTTTGCGAGCTGCGTAGAATTTTTGTTCTAATTGTGGCGCGCATCACTATATGCACTATGCACCTACTGCTGTGTGTATACTACTATATCATACTATTACTATACGTGGGCGAATCAACCTAGAGTCTTGCCAAGCACAATATCCAAGCCGGCCCAATCAATAACCCAGGGTCTTGTATACCAAGCACAGCAGCATCCCAGCACTGATCACTGCCTGTGGGGTAAAGTTAGGGCTAGGGCTAGGGTCAGAGTTCGGGCCGGTGGGTTACCTCTAGGCGGGAAGCGTATACACCGATAGCACTAGTGGCAGTACTACAGTAGCAGTATAGTATACCTAACAGTAGGTGCATAGAGTTTCACGCGCCACCACAGCAGCAGTGGCGCATATACTAACTTTGTTTATATATATGTGGGTGTATTAATGTCATATGCCAGTTCCTGTTGACGATGATGTTTTGCCCACACAAGTGAATATCCCCTCTACGATAGACGGGCCACATTTTAGGGCGCGGACATACGAAGGAACGCAAACAAACCCAAGACGAAGTATCTGTCAGGCGTGTTGAAGTAAACTACAGTAGTACATCGCCTCACGTACTAACATAGCACATGCCACTCCATTTAGACTGCATGTTACTATACAAACTGTCCTTATATTTTGGTTCGAAGTGGTTCATGATGCGCCGGAACTACAACAGCAAGAAGAGCAGCAGCAGCAGTACAGACAACAGCTCCACCCGAACAACTCTGCAGTACTGTACCACTGCACCACTGCACCCTTGAAATTACTTTTCGGCGTTTTTTCTTTTGTTACAAAGCTTTTCTTGTTGATGTTTGAGCAATGCCGCACGACGGTAGAGGGAATGGGGCCTGAATTGTCTGAGCTCCCTACGCGTGAGGATCTCAATATCTCAGGCCGGAAACACACAAGACACTTCGAAAAAGTTTGATCGTGCGACCCGACCAATATTTCTGTCCGCTACATAGTCCTACAACGAATATATATCTTCACGGGGGGGGGGGGGGCATAGTAAATAGGACTTACGGTACACACAAAAACGTATATATTTCCCTATTTTCGCTATTAATAGCAGCGCCTTTTGGACCTAGTAGTCACTATGGTGTCCTCTCTAATACCACATAGATACTTAATAATGTACAGTAATTATTGCTCACTCGAGGAACTCCACCGGTCAGGCATACATTTATTTCCATTTGATACTAATATTAAAATAGCTGAAACCGTGCAACCACTACTGGCACTGTTTGTGGGGGGGCGAGCCGTTTATCAGTGATCCATGTTAGGATTGAATATTTTATCACTAATATGCTGCACGCTGTCGGTTGTGGAACATTTCATACCTGGTACGTTTTGTTGTGTGATGCTGACGCGTGCAGCGATAGGGGTACTCGTAACTGTAGCAGCACTATTTCGCCTTACGAGGCAAATACTTATGACTAATATTACGTAATAGGGATGTTCAACTGATAGTACTCGTATGTATCTGTTTTAAAAACAAATTTGTTTCGTCACGTACTACGTAGTACGTACATGCACAGCAGTACATACAGCGGTATGGTCACAATAGTACAAAAACGCTCGTCGGCCTGTCTGTGGCCTTGCTTTTTTTTTTTTATCAACGTCATTTTTGAGCGGAGTCGCCAGCTCCTCAACCCAAAGTAAAGAACTTCAGAAAAATCCCGGTGCATCTCTACCGTTGCATCTACTACTACTTTAGATACTTGTACGTACGGAAGAGCAGGTAGTAGGTGTTTGAGTTGTTCGATTTTCTATTACTAAATGCCTGGCACTCGTACTACTGCTTTTTTAGTAGATTAAAGTATTGCCAAACCTTGAACTCTACCAGATAGCTAGTAGGTATTATACCTGCCCTGGATACATTTAGACCAGGCGCAAAAGCACATAACAAAATCTCTGGTGTGCTGCAAGGTTTTAGGTACGAGGTGGCAACTAGTAATTACCCAAAATGAGTAAACACACCCGAGTGCTTCAAAAGGCTTATTCTGAAGAGAGATAGTTCGATTTGTTTCATCAGTCTTGCTTGTTTTTCGTCAGATAATGATGCTTTGATCGGGAACGAGGGTAAATCGCGGTCGTGCGCCTCTCGGAATAGGTGTATAGCCACCATCGCCCATGAAGAAGGTAAACCAGAGATCCAAAATCCGCTCCATCGAATCATTTTGAACTTCTTGACGATTACCCCATTTCCAAGAACTTATTAGAATACACTCGTACACACGTAAAATCGTTGTATAGTGTGCTGCCGTCAATTTCCCCAAATATCTACAGTCACTTATGTATATAACTGTCAGATTATGTCTCCTTCAAAACCCGTCGTAGTGCGCCCGATCGAAGTATCCCACGCAGCTTGTAAATATGAGTTTCGACGTTTCCTCTCTCGATCTCACAGCTGCTGTCGTTTATATTTTTCCCATGTATATATGATATGTATGATCATTTGGGGGTACGCGTGGCAAACGGCTTATTTCGCCCCATATACCCGAGCTCGCGTAAAACTGCCCGCGCGAGCACACTTCCTTAGGTGTGCCCGCATTGAAAATAGAGCCTTTCCAAGAGCACAACGACCAGGTGACACACCAACCAGGCATGCCTCAAGTTAGGGTTAGGGTTAGGGTTAGGGTTAGAGGTCCGGGTCGGGGTGATGGCCGCCGTTAGTCGAAGCCAAGAATTTGCTCATCGTCCGGAACGAATACCTTAGTGAGGGTTTCGTGACAAAACGTTACCTCGGTAGAAACATCATACTTTTATGCGGGCACGTCCAAGAAGTTCTCGCCTGCATATACCCCCACCACCGTCGAGTTCACATGTTTCGGGCTGCCCATCGTGCATAAACACACACAGAGAGGGGAGAATAATGGGTGAAATAAATGCATTTATTCGTGGCTTGCGAGACCCTGCTTGCTGCTGTGAATTGATTAGTTTCACCCCACCCACCACAGCTCATTCCTTAACAGAGAAACTGCTCAACGTTGTTGACACCAGACCGCGTGCCTCGGGGGTGAAAACTAATTACCAGGTATGTTTTCACCATTTTCATAACAACTCATCAAGTCATTAATTAAATTGGTGTGGTATTGATACTCGTAGTACACGAATTCCGATGGGCTTTACGTTTATTTATGTGCCGCACCAAACAGCTGTGAAATCGTGAGGGCTTCGTCGAGGATCTCATCTAATCTACAGTACGAAGTTGCGTGTACTGCTACTTTCTGCTGTAGTACGATCTCGTGAAGAATAAAAATAGGGAGGGGTTGTAATTCACTATTGACGTTTCGCCAACAAGGTGGGATGTCATTCATTGATTTCGCCAAAGGAGGGACGACCTGCGGGCCTCTCACATACATGTCCCCTCCCCAATGTTGACCAGAACAATCTAAATTAACTCCAGGTGGAAGATTGAGCGAAGGAAATCTGGAGTTTGTGGAGCGATACTGAATCGTTGGCGTGATTTAGAGGGGCTGGGGAGGAGGGTCATCATGTTGGGAAGTTGTGCAAGGGAGCGGAGTGGTTGCACTGGAAGTGCAGAGGATGCTTCCCCTCCCCCCAAATGTTGATCCAAACACTCTTAATTAACTCCAGACCGAAAAATTGAAAAAAAACACATTTTTTTTCTGACAAGAGACAGCTTCCGATATGTTTATCATACACCGTGTCCGCCTTGTGTCAAGATTAATGAATTAATCCACACTATGAATATAATCAAGCCATGAATTCGTTAATTTTACCCACCACTGCTACAGTACTATTCGTCAGTCGGGTTGTGTATACGACTCAAACTGCACCTCTAGAGGAAGTGGGGTTTGAGCTGGGTAGGATATCCCCCCCCTCGGAAAGACTCTGAACTTATCCCGACAAACTGCTGTGTATGGGTGATTTTCTCGGCAAATTGTATTCGAGTTGCACCGCCGAGGCACGACGAGCCTCCTGCTCAGCTGCGCAACGAGGCAATTCTTGAAAAAAACGTTGCAGCAGCAGAAGCAGCAGCAGCTTATTCTCTTTGTGCAGCTGAAACCCTCCTTCTTTTCCAACTTGCAGACGTTCCACCCAGCGCCAGAGACCCCTGCTCTCCTCCCAAACCCACGAGTATAGAGTCCCGTACAGTACAGGACACCAAATAAGAAACAGAAAATATGGCCCAGGCTGGATTTCTTAGTTCCGGGAGGGTGCCTTCTACACTAATTTCAAGATAACGACTCCCGAATTTATCTTTTTACTCAATAAATATTAGCCTGGCTTTCTTAGTACATGTACTACAACCCGTAGATGTAACTACACGAGTATAAAATATTTTCGTTTCTATATATAACCCTTCTCATACCCTCCTCTGCATTATTTCCAGTGCAACCACTCACTGCCACACCTCCCAGCATGGCGACCCCCTTCCCCATCCCGCTCTCGATCACGCCGACGATTCAACCGCTCTCCCTACAAACCCCAGTTAGTTTTGTTTCCGTTCGATCTTCTGAACGTTGTCAGATTACGGCCCGAAAACGGCACGGGCATGAACGCCATAAAATACTACCAGGTATTTAATAAAATCGAACGGCAAAACATGTGTTGGTAAAATATGACCACCATAAGACTCGGCCTACTCTTGTTAAGAGGTGGAAGCGGACGGAGAAAATATTGATAAACGAGGTACATATATACTGTAGTTGCAAAGGAATAACGAGACAAAACAAAATCAAAGCAAACGGTCGAAGAAGACCCGCGCAGAAGCCTGGCGCTGATTGGCCCGCCGTCGATCTTGGACCGTACACTTACCAGATGTTATGCCGCAGTAGTCGTGCTCGCACTCTCTCGCGCTTCTACTGCTGTACTATTTAATACTCGTACTCGCTGTGCTGGGGTGCTTTTGTTCTGTTGTACTACCCACTATTAACAACGGCTGTACTCGAGTCGTACTCACACTTGTGTGTCGTACTCATAAGATACGAAGCTTTGCGAGGAAACGTCGCAACAATCAATTTCCAAAAATAACGAACCCGGCTACGAGTACGTACCAGTCGTGCGTACTGCTGTACATTGTTTGTTCGGTACGAGTATGGATTATTTTGTAATTGGCCGTCTTTCTGCCCGTCTGTTTTTTCTTTCAAATTATTTTTAGTTTTTGAGCCTTGAACAAGAAATGATGCCGCAATAACCACTACTTTTTAAGTGCTAGACCAAACGTTATCGTACCACTTTGTGGCTCTTTTTTCTTCCTGACTTTTATTTCGGCAAACAAAGATAAAGGCTGTGCAGCAGCAGTGCCTATGGTCCAAAGCAACATAGTACTCGTATGTATTCAAAATATGGCACGTATCGTTTTCGTATACGTACTCGGTGTACGTCATACGTACATATTATACGTATCGTTCTCGTATATAGTACAAGGCATGTATTATCGTATACATTTGCGGAACAATAAAAGAGCCAACCAAGATAATGGCGTATTGTGCCTGGCATCATCTCAGGGGTCAGATGATGACGAGACACCCCTTTTTGTTGGATTTTTCAATCTTGGGGAACATAGTGGCCAACTTTATGCTCCATACGAGGGGTACACCCATTTTCTTTGGCACTATGTTGCTGATAAGATTATGAACGAGCCACAAAGTGGTACCATAACCTTTGGTCTTATAATAATTTTATTTAACTACTATTAATACTGCTGTCACACAACGAACTCGTTTTGAAGCGATTAGAGAATGCGAGAGAAACATTGCTATACGTACGCACGGCAACCAAAAACTGAGCACTACTTATATGTACACGTACGTACGCGTACAGACTACGTGTTATCGTCTTCGGGCTCGATGCGTGTACTCGGCGCACCGAAGCTACTCGAGTTGGCACTCCGTCAGACATGAAACTATTTGACCTAATTGTGCTACCACTTCTATCGTGTCACGTATCATACCGCTCGCTTAGTATCTTCTGCCGTTATTGCATATCATATATCCCCCGCTAGGATTCATAGCGGGAAATATATATACCACGAGTTGAATTGTACACCTGTCGTACATTTCCGGCCTGCCCCGGAGACATTTGTTTTTGCGTGTGATGGTGCGGGTTAGGACAAGGGCGAGGGCTTGGGGTTGGCGTTAATGTTGAGGGTAACAGGGGTTGTATCGGTTTCTGGCATACTTTGAGATATGTACGAATCGAAGCTAAATTGCACACCTGTCATACATTTTCGGCCGGCCCGAATGACCCCGGGGACATTTGTTTTTGTAGCGGGTTAGGGCTATAGGGAGAGGGGTTGGGGTTGGCGTTATTTTATAGGATAACAGGGGTTGTATCCGTTTTGGCATGCTTTGATGCTTTGAAATGACCGTTCTCACAAACTACTGGTGCTGCCGTCGGTAGGGCTACTACCCCTTTCTCACTATCACATACTTTACGCCACGCGGGCGAGAAAGGATGTAGTTGGCGCACATTCACAAGCGTTCCGATGGCGGTGCATATCGTGAAGAGAGCAGAAAGTTTCACAGCTCAAGGACTGCAAAAATGCACAATGGTACGATTCACTATGTAGCCGAGTGGCTTTAAGCGGCTGAAACATGCAAAACCCCGAAATGCGACCTCCATACCGAACGTAGCTCCAGTCTAATGCTGGAATGAATCGCTGGCCATACTATTAATAACCTATTATGGAAGACTTGGAAATGACACGCCCGACTGGAGGGGGTGAGTCGGAAAGGGAAATATGTCAAACGCTATTCCACGCATCGCGCATATGATCGAATCACCATCTGAGGATCAAAGGCGAATTCCTATGGAGTCGGATACGTGGATGGAAAAAAGCCGCTTTCCGATTGGAGACACAATCGGGGTTTCTTATACACAGGTAAAAGGGGCTTTTTCGATCGCAATTTTTTCGATTGAGAAATCCAACCCACGAATCCCGTTGGATTTATCAACCGAAAACGTTTTTGAAGCTCACGGCATCTCTCTTCACCCTTCCAAACACACGGTCACACCACCCAGTGGCAGCCTAAACACCTCTCCGATGCTGGATGGACTGCTCTACTGCTGCTGCTGCTGCTCTCTACTGCTGCTGCTGCTACTCGCAGCGCCGCACCCCCTAAAACCCGCGAGCAGGACACGAAGCAGTTCTCAACTCTCGTATCAACCGCCCCCGGGAAGAGCACAACAAACTGCAAAATCGATCCGATTGCCGATGGGGAAGGCATACATACACACCCTGCCGAATCTAGAGTGGACCGGAAACCGAGTTTTTCTATCCTCTCAATCCGACGGCACAGGCATTAGCCTACATCGGTAGATTCCTGATCTGTGTGATCTAGATCATTTTTGCCGGGCGAGTGCCGCACCATCTGCATGATTTTCAAGGTGTGTTTCCTGGGTTTGCTTTTTTTTGTATTGTACGAGTCCTGGTGAACACATCGTAACGTCAAAGTTTGTTGCAGATGATCTACTGTAGATTGTTATCTGCCCAACGTGGACACTGCTAGTGTACTGAATGACAAGTTTCGCTGTTGAGCAGCGCAGCCACCCTTGGCTGCTTTCCGCGCGCACGGTACTGCACCTGAAGTATGGTACCGGTACAATAATTGGGCATGGTATTTAGGTACAACGTATATTATCAGTACACATGTGTATGCAGCGCAAAGTGGAATAAACTTGGACGACTTATAATCACCTTTAGGAAGACCATGCAAACCCCTTCCCTCCCTGTTCGAGCCCCCCCCCCCCCCCGTTCTCACCATATGTTGATCATGCCCCCCACCAGCCACCCTTCGCCCTCTCCTACGACTATCCCTGTGGAAGGAAGATAACTCACAACGCAAAACCGAAACCACTCCCTCTCCTCCCCCTCTCCATTCTTCCTCATCCTCCGACGCGTGCTACGGTAGAGGTAGCACATTTTGGCTGAATCGTTTTCTGAACTATCGGGCTCCTTAACCCAAATTCGTCGGAATTTCATTTTCGTGACGAAATACGTTTCAGAGTATACTTCGGTCATGATATTTATCATCCGGCAGCACTTTTATTTTCCTCCAAAATCATTTTTTCGGTGAGGTATGGCGCTCCTTAAGTAAGGAGCTCAGAAAAAACATGGTGCACCTCTATCGTAGCATGCGTCCTCCCTCCTCTAGATACCCCCGCTTTTACCTCCCTCCCTCCCTGGCCAGCTGTCGTTCATCTATAAGTCCACTTCACGAGCGGTTCTTAGTAGGATGCAGCTCACCTCACCCTTCATGTGGCTCGCCCAACACCTCAGGACGCTTGGCGCTCGGTGCAAGCAATGCCTGCATAGTTGGTGAAAACCCAACGTGCTCCGTCCCAGCATTGTTGGAATCCGAGGGTCTTATGATCATACGACTGCGACCTCGCACGACATGATGAGTGCTCCCCGCCCCACGCCACCCTGGCCATTCATGACATTAGTAACCCCCCCAGCTATAACGCCTACTCCTGTCTCAGCAAAACCCCTTATTTTCCCTATTCCCTGACAACGAACTCTTTTAGGAACGAAACCATAACCCCGACCATCAAGAGACTGGGTCCGAGAGCGGAAACCTCGTAGAGAGGCGGCGGAGAGACGGGACGATGGCTGCCTCAAAGCGGAGAAGAAGGCGTACAGCTGCCGTTGTGGTGTTGGGGTTGGTGGCGGCCACGGTCGTACTGGTGGTTGCTTCTGCTGTTGCTGCTGGTGGTGGCGGCGGTGGTCCTGCTGCTGCTACTGTCGTGAGACCGGTTGGTGTTGTAGCATCGAATGAGCAAGCAGCGGGAGGAGGGAGGGGAGGAGGCGGTATTCGAGGCGGAGAGAAGCCCGCTTCAGTACAAAGAGGGGGAGGGGGAGGGGGCGGTGTGTGGACCGCAGTTGGAGGAAGACGGGGCGGAGGAGGAGGAGGAGGAGGAGGAGAAGGGGGAGGAAGAGGAGGAGGAGGAGAGAAAGCAAGAAGCGGTGCCGGAGGAGCACGAGGAGGCAGGAGACTGCTAGAGGAAGAAGTCGATGTACCACTTGCATGGATAGCAGAGCGACGAAATGAAAAGAACGATGATGCAGTAGTAGCAAAGGCAGAACGAGGAGGAGGGGAAGGAGAAGTACAAGGACAAAGACGAGGAAAGGGAGAAGGAGAAGAAGTAGCATACGCCATATACAACAACGTCAAGCTCCCGAACGCACACCGCCTTCACAACGAGGAGACTCCGTACCATTCGCCCGCCGCTGGGCCGTCGCTCCCAAACCCCCTGAAAATAAACAAGCCTGCTGAAAACGTTGAGAGGAAGGGCGAGGGCGTGCGGTTGGCTGTAACAGTTGTGCCAGAGGAAGAGGTGGTTCCAGTTTCTTCTAATACGAGAGAAGGGGGTGATATTGGCCTGAACTGGAGTAAGCGTAGTTTGGCCGATGGAAAAGAGCTCAAACAGGCGAAGGAAACGATTCAGATGGGGGGGGAGGACAAGGGGGCCGACGGGCAAGAAGACAACAAGGAGGGGCATCACAAGGAGGCGGAGGAGGCGGCATACGAGGAGGTGGAGGAGGGGGGGGCGGGGGGGGAGACAACGGAGTCGGAGATGGGGGGGTGGCAAGGGGGAATGGGATTAGTGTGGGAGGATGGTGAGCTCGAGAAATTGAAGGAGAAGAACGAAGATGGGGGAGCGGAAGGAAAGGGGGTGTTGGTGGTGAGGGCGGCAGCAGCGCCGGGAGGTGTATTGGAGGTTGGGGCGGGACCGGGCGGAGGGGAGGCCTTGGGGGTCTTGACGATACACCAAGAGATGGAGGGGAAAAGGGAGGAGGAGGGGGAAGAGGTGGGCGACGAAGAATATGAGCAGGGCGAGGAAGGTTACGCGGAGGAGGTGGAGGCTGAGGGCATGGTAAAGGGAAATTCGCTGATGGTTGGGGGTTTCAACGGCCGAGACGAAAGAGCGAGCGGGAACGACGAAGAACATGGGTTTCGCGGGCTCGGAGATTTTCCGTCGCTAGACGAAAGCACCGTCATGTTTATGCACGTCTTCAAGTGTGCGGGGTACACCTTGAGGTACGTTTCTCACCTCGGGCAGGTCAATATCTACGGGTAGATCATCTACAGATATATTATCATCCAGATCATCTACAGATTGATTATGAGCTGAATCCTCTACATATAGTTCATGATCCATATAGATCATCTACAGATTGATCATGAGCTAGATCACCTACATACAGACCATGATCTACAGTAGATAACCTACAAATAGATAAATATATAAATAATGTACAGATAGATAGATCATGGGCTAGATCACCTAGTTCCTCTCCTTGCCGTTTCGGGAGGTCGTGCGGGATCTGCAAGATTCGGATACAGGCACATACCACTCAGGTCACACGCGCTAGATTATGTAGACTATACAGGTCCTACCCGGCAACACGAGCTAAGGAGGTCATACGAGATCGGGGGAGAAGATTCTCCTTGAATGGTCTAGGCCATGAAATGGGAATATATAATTGATCCGAGGTGTGGTACGTTTGAGTTCATGCTCGACACGGAGGAGAGGGAGGGAGGTGCAAGGGAGGGAGGCAATTTCAGACGCATGCTACGAAAACGGTGCAACCAGGTGTTTTTTGAGCTCCTCACACGAGGAGCTCCGTACCTGCAGCAGTCTAATCACTGCTTTTGGAGGAAAATAAAAGTGCTATACACCCGAGGAACAACCTCATGACCCACGCATTCTCTGAAAAATGTAGCAACACAAGAATGAAAGTCTGGCGATGTTGGGTTAAGGAGCCTGATCGTTTCAGAAAAAAAATTCAGCCAAAAAACAGTATATGCCTCTATCGTAGCGCCCGTCCACACAGGGTTGATTACGGGTTGGTTCGTGCTACAGTCACCCGTTGTGTGCTTGCCTTTTCTTTTCCAAGCTGTTTCGCCGGGGTTCCAACGTGCTCTCACCTTGTACTCGCATGGTATAGGTTGGTTTAGGATCGGATTCGTTGGGTTTCTACGAGTTGGGTTGGTTTGTTCGCGATCGACGTTTATTCCCAAAATAGTGTCCCACTTTCCGTTCTATCCACTTCAGTTTTGTTTTTGTTCTGTTTTGTTATGTTATGTCCTATTCTGTTCTGTTCAGGTAAGATGTGCGTTCTGATTTTCCCCTGTGTTCTGTTGTTACGTTATTTCCTGTTCTGCTACGTTCAGCTTGGCACCGTTCTTCGGTTGTTCAGTCGTAATATCGACAAACGTCCGACACAGGCCTTGACGCGGTTCGGTTCGGTTCTGTTCGATTCGGTTCGGTTTGATTCGGTTCGGTTCGCTTCGGTTCGGTTCGGTTCGGTTCGGTTCGGTTCGGTTCGGTTCGGTTCGGTTCGGTTCGGTTCGGTTCGGTTCGGTTCGGTTCGGTTCTCAATTCCATCCAGACGTTCTGGTCAGTACGGCTTTCATGTTCGTTTCGCTTCTGTCTTGAACCCTTTGATTCCCTGTACCCTGCCTGTTTATCTACGCTCCGCCTCATATGTCCCATGTTTTGCTGCATGATGTCCGATCTTGCATCATTCTGCCACTGATTTCCACACCCCCTCAGACGACTGTTGGTGGATTGGGCCGGCCTCATTGGCAAGAGTGGAGCGGTGGTGGTCAAGTGCGACGACATTCAGATTGTGAGTTTCGGACATTATTGGTTTCGACAAACAGCACAGTTTTCTCCTGTGGTAAGGCAGTAGGATGTTTCGAGGCAGATTGGGCTACTGCAGGCCACGAATGCTGTAAAGTGATATTCCAGTAGTGGCGACGTTCCACGACATTGAAATGTCGAGTCGAATGTAGCAGCTCAGCCGACGATCTCACTGAAAAACGGGACCTAATGCGTAACGAGGCTGGATAGGGCGCGGTACCTCTACTATCTGCTGTACTATTAACAACCATCCAGGCCGTGGTCCCTGGAAAATCGTTGTATTTCGCCCCCCCCCCCCCCCAGGAGGTCTGATGGTCTCGATAAGTATGCTCAATGTCAAATGACTGTAAGCAAGCCCAACAATGATACCCCCCCCCCCCCCCCCCCCCCTATCCCGTTCATCCTTGTATAATTAGATTATCGATCTCCCTCCCTTTATCCTGGGTCAAGTTGTAGGCAGTCTTTCTCCATCCCCACTACGGTGTATGTCTCCATCTCTGTCCTCAGCAGTGTTCAGTACTTGCTTACCTCGTCGAACCGTGTGGAATCATGCCTTGGGTTTTACACAAACGCTACCGTGGGTCGTTTCTGTGTCAACGTTTGTGCAAGAAAGAGCCTCGACGAAGAGCTCAAACTCGCCAAATTCGACCTGTTTATAGTGGGTTTGAGATGGTACCGCTAGACCATCAGACGCATGCTATAAGGGAGGTGGACTATGATACATGCTACGATAGAGGTGCACCATGTTTTTTCTGAGCTCCTCACCTAAGGAGCGTCATATCTCACCGAAAAAAACGATTTTTGGAGGAAAATAAAAGTGCTGCCGGATGAGAAACCACACGACCGAAGTATACTCTGGAAAGTTATTCGTCACAGAAATGAAAGTCCGGCGAATTTGGGTTAAGGAGCCCGATCGTTCAGAAAACGATCTAGCCAAAAAGTGCTACCTCTACCGTAGCACGCGTCCTTATTTACTTCCTGAGTGTGGTCACTTGAGGGGCTCTACACCACGCCCCGAAAACTGACCTGATGGGGGGGGGACCAAACGTGCTGTATAACCTGATGAACAACCCCATGACCTGATAACGATACAACGAAAAACAGCAGTGCAACACAAAAAAAAAAAATGGAACTCCGCCGAGTTTGGGCTAAGGAGCCCCCATCTTTCAGAAACGTTTTCGGCCAAAAAGGTGCTATCAATACCTCTTATCATCGGACGCATGCTGTCATACGATAGAGATGAACCATCCGTATCAGGAGGAGGTGACGCATGCTACGATGATAGAGGTGCACCTTGTTTTTGTAGAGCTCCTCACTCGAGGAGCGCTCCATAAACAAAACCAAAAAACACAATTCGGAGGAAAATAAAAGGTCTACCCGAGGAACAACCTCATGACCTAATTATACTAATTGTAGTATACCCTGGAAAACACAAGAAGACTGAAAGTCGGACGGTTTGGGGTTAAGGAACTCTATCGTTCAGAAAACGTTTCAGAAAAAAAAGTGTCACTGGGACTACCTCTATCGCAGCACGGGTGTTCCTCTCTTGGGGGCATAAGTATACAACAAAACATATTGCAACAAAATAACGAACTTCCGATGATTTTGAGTTCAGGTGCCTCCCCGTCATCCAGAAAACGTTTCCAGTAGCCTTTGCCAGAGCTCTTGACCCACAAATCGTACCAGATAAAGTACTGAATACATTACGGTTTTTTGTGGTGGTCCGCACATTTTATTTCAAATTGTCCTAAACGCGCGGCGAAGCCGCGCACGGGTCGAGCCTTAGCCCGGACTGGGGTTGAGGTTAGGGTTAGGGTTAGGGTTAGGGCTGGGTTGGGTCGACGGGTTCTCGTGATTTGATTGAAAACAAAACACCCAAAAACACGTAAAAACAGCAAGAAATCGTAATATATTTAGTACTTTATCTGGTACGATTTGTGGGTTAAGAGTGGTCAAGGCGCCTCAACGTTTCCGCCAAAAATAAAAGTGGTACAATTTATCTCTTTCGTAGCACGCGTCATTGAAGATACGCCGGTGTCGCTGTTTCTGCCGGTACTCTTCCGTATTTTACGGTCCGATCTATGTTCTTGGTGTTTGTTTATGTCAACCGCGTTGGGATCTTGAGCCCTTTGATTCTTCAATAGCTACCGCAGCGTTGCAATGGCCTTCGGCGTGTTTGTCCAGCTTGACGACATGTATGTGGCCTGTGGGGTTCTCGACCGTATATAGATAAAATTGTAAATCATAATTGATATGACATTAGAATGATGCCATGGCGATATCGTCTTGTCAGCGGTTGGCGAGGCTGGCGGGCATGGGGATATGATGGTTCGTTCGACACTCACAATTGTACCGTAAAAGAGCCATGCTGAGTTTAAGATCCAACCTCTCTCGGCGACGGGACTCTTCAACTCTCAAAACTACCCAGTATCTTGGCATGCGTTGGTTATTTTACTGTGTGTGTTTTCGTTAGGCACCTACGGTCGTAACCCATGGAATTGCGAGTCGCGTGGTTACAAACGTAACACGTGATATGCTTCTAAACGTAGGCTTCAGAAAGCTCACACGCACTCCCCAGTTAGGTGCTGCACAGTCCGGTGCACACCGCGCACAATGTGTTTCGGTGGTGGTGCACATCACGACCAATGTTCGGTTCTGAGCGTTTCACCACATACATATCGCAACCCAACGCACTAGACCCCCGACGGTTGCTCAGTTCGGGGAGGTTTTAGATTGGGCGTCCTGGACGGCAACGAAAACATGATGAATCGAACATTTCGCTGACTGTCCAGAACGACACATTTACAAAGCGCAGTTTTACAATACTTCGTATAGTAACAAGCTTCTTCTGCGGACGTCCACTTGGACGACATGCATATTATGATTCATGGGCGGCGGCAACGGCAGCACACTACTGCCGAGAGAGCAGCAGAATACAGCGTTCAGAATGGTGTCACGCCATTCTGGTTGTGGGACCTCAAGCTACCTTGGGCATGCATGTTACAGTATGTGTACGATGTATATTGTAAGTGTCGCACTGCTGTTGGGTAGCCATTGTGTTGCGTTGGAAAACATAATTTTCGTTATATTATCTCCTGCTCGTAAGGCCAACGAGGAGTGCAATATCATTGGCACTCCGCTGTAAATGTCTTGGACAAAAGCTAGTCTGAATGGCCACTGCCGGAACACGAGTGTTTAGTTGTTCATAACTGCGACTGCATTGGTAAGTTTGGTCCTGGACAGTAGCTACTGCCGTAGCAATAGCTTTCGACCAGTTGTAATTTTCTTTCGAATGGCAGGTGTTGGGCATTCAGTTGCACTGGATCACTGCCGCAACCATTATTTCCGGTGTGGTTGCCGTGTACAGTCACAATCATATTTTGCATCCTTCACAACGCTATTGAAACAGATTACTGCCGAAATCATATATTGTGTGCTTGACAATAACGACATGCATTGCATTGACACTCTAGGCCCAGGACGGCTGCTATTGCCATGGACCACTGCCGAAACGAAATGTTCTCGTGTTCGGCAAATGCAACGGCATTCGAATCACGGCTTCCGCAATGGAAAGCCTTCACAATCTCGAGTGGAGTCGAAACGGAATCGTACGGGATGGACTAGACCCCAACGCCACTCCAAGCTCGTGCCCCAGTCCTCCCTCTCGCCAAGGAAATTTCTTGACTAATACCAACGTACCCCTCGCACTTTCAACTTAATGATAGCTCATGGTCAACCCAGGGCTAGGCACAATATCAACCCCGACGTTTCCAATCCTCCTGAGCGCCGACACTTTACACGCATGTACTGACTGCACCGACCCAAACGCCGCCAATTAACGTTGAAACCTGTAAATATTGCCTAGTACAGTATACTTCATGTTCAACCAGTGTATCATGCCAAACACCATGGCATATTCAGTTGTACAGTACGGTCTATGACAGATCAAGCTTTAATCTGTCCGGAAACTAGCTACAGCACGAGAAAGTCAGCTCTATGGCGTATCTGATAGTGCACGACCAATCGGTTACGTACCAACTTCTCCTCGAGACATTTCATCTCTATGGCCTGTGATACAGTAGTTCATGGTCAATCATGCATGATGCCTACAGTTATACCCTGAATCATTCACCCCTATGGGCCTTGGCAGCGCGTGAGGTCAATCCGTGACCGAGACAAACGAGATGATGATAACGCTCAGCCCCATGACGTATCGTGCTGCGCAGGATGAGTCAGTAGGGGTGCGATTCGGAGCGAAAGCTGGATTGTACGAATTACGTTTGACTTCGGCATGGAGCCGATTTCGTATTTCCATAAAAACCACTCATTTTATTATCGATTGAAGTAGAATATGCCAAGTATGCGGGCCTCAGCCCCTCGCCCCCCGCCCCGCCCCGGCCGTGGCCCCCGCGCCCAGAATCCCAATGCGCCAGAGTTTTCAACATATTCACGCCATGTTCGTCCCGACACCCCACGCACCGGCTGGCGAGGGATGCAGTATATACGGGGCGATATCTGTTTTGCGAATACCTCGGGAAAACAAAAGTCTGCAAATAGCTCGGTTCCGATGTCGATTGTATCGTACGTTTTTGTCGGATGCATCGGCCGCCAATCGCAGCCAATGTGCTGTGCGGAGAAGGCAAAACTGTGCAGACAATTCACAACCCCCAACCCTCGTCCCCCCTCAGTAACTCCTCCTCTCCTGTCCTGATTCTCTCGGCCATCCCCTGTCGCCTACTATATGAATAAGGTCAGAGCAAACAACGGATTATAGCGGAAAATTGAGCATCTCAGCCGAAATACACACCGGGTTAAGATATAAGCCCCCGCATTAACCTCCCCTCTCGACCCCCCATGTATGTCCCCCTACATGGACTTTGACAGAGCGGCAAGGTATGCCTCCGTCGATACCAACTCCTCGACCAGGAAGTACAGCGGGAGCACATGGCCAAGCAAAAGGTTCTGGCTGGACACTTTCTCTGGGGTAAGAACGACGATATAACGTTTGGACCGATAGGACAAAGGCGCACATATACATGATATGCGTTGCCGTCAATATTAATGAAACATGGCTGTGTTTGCCACCACCCCCCGACAGTTGGGCAGCATGAGACGTACCGGCCATGGGGCATGGGCGCACCCCGACGAAGCAGAAGAACATCGTGTGGTTGTCTTGAACAAACTTTCGCACAACTACGAAACAAAGCTCACAACTCATTCATGAGTGCTACCCTAACACCCTACCCCCCCAGTCCAATCAATATATCGTGCGCTGTCTTGAACAAATACCAGAGGTTAGACGCACAGCTCGAAACCCATTACTGTCTGTTTTTCGCTACGACGCCCCCCCCCGGCCACGCTGGCAATACAGTTAACGAACTAATACTGACGCATGCTACGATAGAGGTGCACCATGTTTTGCCTTGGAAGGGTGGTTACTTGAAGAGCTCTATACCTCACCCCAAACTGATTTTTGAGCAGCGTAAAAGTTCTATCCGATGAACAATCATCCCCATGGCCGAAGCAAAAAAGGAACAAGATTGCAACAAAAATAATGATCAAAGTCCGCCCAGTTTGGGTTAAGGAGCTCGATCATTCAGAAATCATTTCAGCTAAAAAGTGGGATCTCTACCGTAGCACGCATCTGCTGTCATCCATATGCAAGTCCGCGTCACAAGCGATTCTTAGTAGGATGCAGGTCTCCCTTCATGCGACTCGCCCAACACCTCACGGCCCTTCGCGCTCGGTGCTAGCAATGTCTGGCTGGTCGGTGAACACCCAACTTCCTCCGTCCCGGCATTGTCGGGATGCGAGGTTCTACGGTCATACGACCACGGCCATGTATGAATATGAAGTGCACCCCCCCCCACTGCCTCATGTGGGCATCGTCTCGTCAAGAAACAGTTCTATTGTTGCTTCACGCCCGACGCTACCGTATATACGCGCACGCTCCGTCAGGCGTGTTCTCGTTTTTCGAGGAATGCACAACCTTCTGCATGGTCTTGAACCAGTTCCACAGTATACAAATACCTTGTCACTTATAAATATTGTTCATGATTCGATTCACCCTGTCTTCCGTCCGCCTCAGCTCTCTCCCCTGTTTCTAAGAGCCTTTTTTTTGCAAGACGAGTGCAACGATCCGCCTTCCCCCCGACCACCCCCCCCACCTTCCGCCCCTCCGCGACATCGGTAAACGCCTTTCCGGTGTTTCAGGTTTCCAGCGCCACATCGAGACTCCGTCTTTAATGATCACGGCCCTGAGAAACCCTCTTGAGCTTTTCGTTTCGGGCCAGCAGTACATCAACCGGAAGCATTCCAAGACGCTCGATGAGGTGGGGAACACAAACTTCGTATTCGTGCAATTTACACTGAACACCTCGTCGGTAAAGTCTCGTGACTGAGTCGGTCGGCGGTGTAGCTGTAACCAATGAGTGCACAGTATTGTAGGGCATGTCACCTATCCTGGTTTAATGTATGATCGAGTTGTCAAAGGGACACATGATGAAATGGTACGTTTTGTAGGAGGTGGTATATAGAACTAAAAAAGTGAAACGATGGGGGGGGGACGCTGAAAATATAAAATACACCTGATATACAGCAGCAGCTATGACCAGAGAATTCTCGTTTCTCAGCTTGTGAAGTGGAAAACGGACTGTTTTATCGGATTTAACTCGCAGCTAACTGTCTCGCCGGGGGTTAAAACATAGATAGAGGCCTAAAACAAAACCGACACCGCAGTTCTGTAATATTGGTCACCGCCGATAATTTTGTGTCAAATGTTTGTTGGTTGGGAAGGAGGTTGGTTTATGCTCTTATTTATTGCTTAAATTTTGGTTTACTCGTATTCAAGCAAACGAAGCGTAGCAGATGCTCGTTTAAATACGGGTCCGGGTATATTTTCCGGAGAAGACAATGTTGTAGAACCTTAGCCCGTTTACTCCCCCCTAATTCTCTATATGTTTCGCCCACAAACACCGGTACTTACTGTGCTAAACTATACCAGTATAGGGCTTCTAAACGCAACCAGATACTACGGTATACCACTATGTCCCGAAATATAAGAAAATTTTGTGCAATAATGTCCAATAAAAATGTTGCTTATATTTCGGGACAGAGAGTGGTACTTCATGTAAACGGGTAAGACAAAAAAGACAGAATACCCTATATACGTAGGAGATAGGAGGTGGCCACTGGCGTCGAAAGACAAAGTACGATGGGGAATAATATCAGCAAAAAGTGTCTACGTATGTACGACGTATATGAAAACAGCATCATGAGCGCTCAGCTGTTGGAGGTGTCCCTATTCGATATAGATAACCCACGCCCCGTCTCGCAAGGGTTTCGTGGTCAGTGGTCCAATGACTATATAAATAACACAACAAATGAGTACACCCCCTTCTCCACCGACGTATACCTCCCCCCCAAGCCCCTTGTTGCAAGCAATGCCTGCTTGGTTGGTGAAAACCCAACGTGCTCCGTCGCGATTACGAGTACCCCGCCCCCGCCCCCCCTCACCCCCTTCCACCCCTCTTTCTATGTTGCTTTAGGCACAGAAGTACATGTCAGCGTTGATGTCGAGATCGCTCAGACGAGGTGGATCAGGGGCTGTTTCGGGTCAATGGCAGGGTGGGCAGACGGCCCTTCAAACTGACCCAGGCGGCAGCGGGCAGGTCACAGGTGATTATCGTGATGTTTTTTCGTTTTCTTTTTTTCTTTAGTTTCGACAATGTTTCAACCTTGTCCGCTTTTTGCCATTATTTTACTTATCGTAAAGACATTATGAAACACCGTTGTTTCTGTTTTCTGTTTTTTGTTTTGTTAATGAAATTTTGGGGCTTTGAATACTGCATATGTATGTGTTGTATTTGTACGGCTTTCCGCATTTGTTTTTTTATATATTACTGAAATAAGGATATATTTTTGATCAAGCGGAAGAGACTTTTGGTTGTCATTTCTCGTTTGTGCCCCGAGCAATGCTGCTTTCACCGGGGCGCCCTCTTGACCGAATATTTCGCTTCTCTATAGGTCAAATGTTGCACATACATGCTATTTTCTAACTTACTCAATTTGTCCACCAAATGTGCGCACAAAGCACAAGGTACCCCCCTCCCCCCCGGCCCAAACTGCAATTTCGTGTAGGGGACCTGGACCAGCCCGAAAGAAGAAGGAGGTATACGAGTAGCCGGGAGGAGGAGGAGGAGGAAGTATATGCACAGATGTGCCCCTGTGGCAAAAACATAGAGAGTAGAGCTCTCACAGTGGGAGAATGTGAAATGTACAAGGAGGCTCCAATGCGATGTTTTCGGAGAGGAAATGAGGAAAATAGACGAATGTGACATCGAGAAGTTTGGTACACTACTGTAGATAGTATAGCGAGAAAACGATCGCTATCTTAACAGATAGGTGGTGGCCGCAGGCGGCTAAAACGAAAGGGGATAGGATTCGCAAACATCTTACTTGTAACATATCGAAACAACGTAATGAGCGCCCAAACGTTGGAGGTGTCTCTAATAGGAGTAGGAACGGTGCCCCGTCTCGAAAGGGATGCGTGGTCAATGGTCAAATGACTAAGGCGAGCAACAAGTGAGTACGCACCCCCCCCGCCCCCCGTCCCGCAATACCTCTCATCCCCTAATACCCTCCCCCTCGCCTCGTATCTTTCCTTTATCACCCCTGCCTTCTCACCCCCCCCGACTGTCGTCTAATATCATCCCCAGGGTTCATACGTCGGTTTGTCGGCATGGACCAGCAGTCCCTTCACGGGTCGGGGCTGGAGAGAGCGGCTGCGGAAGCCGTCCAAAACATGGAGACCTTCTGGGTGGTCGGGGTGGTGGAGCAGTACGTCGGTTTCGAGGAGGTACTGAGGCGTTTGCTCGACCCGGAAGACAAGTACGGGACACTCTGGGAGGAGTACGCCTCCAGGCACATGAACTCGTGAGATATAAATATATATATAATATATATATGCATTTTAGTGCTGTCGTGAAAACTGTGTGTTGGGGTTTTTTGGTCGGTTCGGGCAGGTTCCATATTGTTTCGTTGTCATTCGTACTTCGTACCAAGTGTGTATTGTGATTTGTCTCGGATTTGCTCAGTAGGATACCGAGTTGGTTGATACTTCCCAACTTTCGCATTGATGACATGTTCATCCTCCTATCTATCGCTATAGCAATCGTTTTAACCCCTTAATCCCTTAAGAACTGGTCCAACGAATTTGGGGACATACTAACTTGGAATTGGTGTGGGACATTGTTTTTCAGTTGTGGATGGGTTAATGTCCAGTCTTTCATCTCGCAATCGTTTTAACGGGGGTTGGGCAAGTGAAGACGATTTTAACACCGCCCCTGCCTCCAGAAACGTCGGAGATATATATATATATATATATATATATCTAAATATATTAAATCGGGCGTCGTTGTGGTCGAACACTATATATCTAAATATATTAAATCGGGCGTCGTTGTGGTCGAACACTAGAACGAAAGCCAAGCAACGGGATAAAACGTACGATAAGTACCAAGAGTATGTTGGCCGAACGCTGCCCGCCCAGCTGCACCATATAAACGCCTCTTCCCTCCCCTTCCCTCCCCGCACTCTCCTCTAACCTCAACGGTCATACAGGTCTCCGATCACGTCGCCGGACGTTCTATCCGCCATGGACCCGAGCCTGGTCCAGAAGTTCAACGGCTCTCTAGCTCTACAGTGGTCACTGTACGAGAAAGCCGTTGACCTGTGGGGCTCGCGTTGCGCCGAGGTTCTTCCCGCAGAAATGCACGAGGGGATGTGCTCGGTCCCGCCCCCGCCCCTCGCGTACGCCTGATACCTATCTTGTGGAACCGGGTGGTTATTCGCCATATCGTAGTGATCCACCCACCCCCCAAGGCGCGTGCTAAGTTAGATGTAGCACTTTTTAGGCTGAAACGTTTTCTGAATTACGGGGCTGCGTAACCCAAAATTGCCGGCATTGATTTCTTCCGTTGCAATATTTTCCCTTTTTACGCTGAGGTCATGGGCATATTCGTCGGGTAGCACTTGCATTTCCCTCTAAAATCAGTTATAGGGTGAGGTATGGGGATCCTTAAGTGACCAGCCTTATAAGGCAAACATAGGGGGCACCTCTATCGTAGCACGCGTCGCAAGTTGCGTGTTCCCGACCCTCGCGATGCTCCAAACGAGCTTGGTGGTGGGGGCGGGGTGTGTGTGGACCATGGTGCTGCGGTAGGAGCGGGGTCATCTTGGCCATGGCGGTGTTGTTGGTGGTGAGTTTCGTTCAGGCTTCCTCTTTTTATCGTTATTAACTACAGTACGGTTACCCTCATATGCGCGTCATAGCGATGACCATGCGATTAGTGGCGGTGGTGGTGGTGGTGGCCGCGGGAATGGGGAAGGGGGTTG
Source organism: Saccharina japonica (assembly GCA_008828725.1). Lineage (NCBI taxonomy): Eukaryota > Phaeophyceae > Laminariales > Laminariaceae > Saccharina > Saccharina japonica. The sequence continues at coordinate 20,996 of MEHQ01001576.1, read as the reverse complement.
CACTGTTGGTGGTGGCGGATGGTGCTGGTGGTGTTGACGACAGTGTTGGTAGCAGTTAGTACTTGTAGTGGTGTAGTACGTTGTTGTCTTAGTTGGTGTTGGTGGTTGTGCTAATGGTGGCGGTGGTAGTGGTGGTGGTGGTAATGGTGGTGCATGTAGGTGGTGGGGATAGTAGTGGTGTGGTGGCTGTAAAACGGATGTGACCACGGTCATGTTAGCCACAACCCTGTCTCCTCTCCCGTTGCCATTTCCTACTCAATACTCCCCTTGACCCCCGCCTGTACGCCCGACGGCCATAGCCATGATGATGATGATAGTGGTGATGATCGGGATGATATTAGGACCCCCCTCCCCCATTTGTTTCATAGAGTATGAGTATGCACGGGTTGACAACAACATTTTCATCATCACATTTTTCTTCCAGAGTTTTATTGCCATTTCTATTTCTTTCAGGGGGGGGAGGGGTTCGATTATATATAGAGCGCATAGCATATTATCGAGGGAAAATGCGGGAGAAATTCTGAAAATACGTTTTGTTTTTTTGACGCGAAGTGTTGTTTTTGTTTTGTGTTTGTTTTGTTGTTGTTATGAAAGGCGTTTCAAACTCCCTTCAAGGAGAGGGAATCATTTTAGCGCGGGTATGACTACGCCGATTTCAAGACTATCGAAACAGGTTGATCATCGTCACCCTGAATACATAAAACGGCTGCGGAGGAAATTCGTATGAATTAAGTGTTTGATTATTTCGCCACCTGCTGTGGCATCGGGGTTTGGCGTATGAACCCCCACCACGGGGCGGGTACTGGTGTATTCCCAGCAGGTTTTTTCACGGGTCTAGGGTTTTGATTCGATTGTAGTTTGTAGGTGTTTTGATAAGAGCCTGCGTTTGACTAAGATTTGCATTTTTGTCCAGAATTTGATGTGTACCAGTATGCTATTAAGTACATGTATTTGCACTAAATGTTGGCGTGTCCACGATGATATCTGTTTTTATGTCCCGGGGATGTCCATGTAATGTTTTGGAGGTTTAATGGGGACATATGGGTTGTGTTTGAACGGGATGTCTACTCATCCAGGGCTTCAAGTGTTGCTGAGCGTCTACTGCGCCCACCATAGTATGCATTTTTGCAGGAAACCCAGGGGGTTTAATCTATCCAGTAACTTCTACTTACAGGTATGAACATCATTTTCGGTTTTGTTTTAGCGATTTTCTTTTCCGTAGCAACTCCAGAAGTTATTGTTAGCGACGCGTGCTACGGTAGAGGTAGCACGTTTTGGCTGAATCGTTTTCTGAACGATCGGGCTCCTTAACCCAAATTCGTCGGACTTTGATCATTATTTTGTTGCAATTTTGTTCCTTGTTTGCTTCGGCCATGGGATTTTCAATCGGATACGTGACACTTTCACTTTCCTCCCTTAATGGTCACTTTGGGGTGAGGTGTAGGGCTCTTCAAGTAACCACCCTTAGAAGGCAAAAAAATGGTGCACCTCTATCGTAGCATGCGTCTAAGCTTGTGCGTAGTAGCACCGTTTGTAGCAAACGATGGGGTCAAGGCGATTGACAGACAGGGGGTCAGCTTTCTCCCTTGCGAAAGGAAAACTCTACCCTACGTAGAGTATTCACGGCGTCTGGATGTCTTTAGTTTCCTGTAAACGCTCAGGCTGCCGTTTCTTGCAGGGCCTGTTTGCTGAGCGGGCGTGGTACATTTTAAACTGGGTTATATTATGCAGTACCCCTTTGTCGACATACACGTAGCGGGGGGGGGGGGGGGGGGGGGTGTACTCATGCCGTGCACGGCGCGTAGTCATATGCATAGACCCTCGCATCCTACAATGCCGGGACGGAGCATAAGGAGGGGGGGGGGGGTATTATGCAGTACCCTTTGTCTATATACAGGGGGGGGGGGGGGGGGGGCATTTGTACGCGGGCTTTGTGGATAATGCCTGCCTGTGGCGCTTGGTTGTGGTGGGGAACATTTGTTAAGAAGCTTATATGTGATGGAATTATATTATACCTTCTACAGCAAACCGTGGCGTCATGCCTCTACAGTATGGTACAGGGGACTCCTCGGCTTTAGAACTGTATTATGTATGCACAACCCCCCCCTGTGTAAGGCAGTGGAACAAGTCGAAAACCTACACAATACGACGATTTTCCAGCAATAGGCCACGCGAAAACAAGTAGCTCGGGGGTGGTGCGGTAGGGCACAGGTGTACGAAGTGCGTCGTGATGGGGTGCGTGCGACACGCAGAGGCAGCATGATAGCCTGGTGGTGGTGGTGCTGCTGCTGCTGTGCGCTTTTCCTAGGCGATCCGCAAGATCGCAACTTGTTGTCTGTTTGTGATCGCTCTATACGTGGTAGGTATGATACTAGCAGGCCCCGATAGGGTTTTGGCAGCAGCATACGAAGCATTATATCATATCGGTGACATGCCTACAGTAGACATTTTGATTGCTCAGGAGAGGGGAGGGGCGTACATTGTCTTCTCTAAAACGGAAAGAAAGGTTTTGAGCGCCAAAGCTATCAAGTGGTCCTCATGCAAGCAGGGAATATGAGCGTACCATGGGTATCCTGCCCTTTTCCGTAAAGTGGCATGACTCTGTACTGATCATGGAAAGGCGTTGTCATTTTCTCGCGGAGCACGCAGGGCGTTGTGGGTCAGGCTCATGCCGATCGCTACTGCTGCAAGAGCCTTGCCTACAACCACTTCGGCAGCGAAAAAATATATACGGATAATACAATATATATCTCATTTTCGTATGATTGTTCTTCTGGCTGTAGCCGTCTGTTGTAATTTTGGGGTACCAAGGCCCCTCCGACGGCGGCCAACCGAGTATCTTGGGGCCATTTGGGGCGCTCAGGCCGGGACGGTATCCTTGGCTTCTAACAATGCGGTCAACACGTCAGACGGTGTTGGAAATGTAATACCATACACTGCACAACAAGGAGGCATTGGCGGGTGGGCCTTATTACAGTTTGCCGCCGCCCTGCCGCTGCTTCCGCTACGCACGCTGCTGCTGTTGATTGACGCCCTACAGCGCGTAACCATCCCCTCTTCTTGCTTGCGTCGTGCGCAATATTTCTGCTGCGCAGCCGCCGACACTTCTTGTGTTGGCCACTGGCGGCGTCGCCGTCGTCCCTCGGCTGTCGAACAATATTTGGTCGGGTGTATTTTGTTCAGTATGGATCACGCCCTTCCGGATATCATACACGCCGCCTGGTGTGGGCACACTATGAAGCTAGGTATGAGGTCTTCTTGGGTGTGGTGTGGGGAAAGTGAACGCCCTTTGGAGTAGTAGTTTGTTGACAACTTTAGCAAGGCAAACTCGCCGCGGGACAGCATTTGGTAGTAGTCTGCGCCATGGCCTGATATTTGTCACCGTGGCCGTGAAGCAACCACCCCTGTGATAGAAAGGTGTTGCCCACCTTGTGAGGCCGAGAAATCTCGGGACACACGGCCGAAACATGCACGGACTACAGTAAATATTGCCGTGACACCGTATCTGTACGTGTTGCGATATGGCATACTCGAACTGGCTCTCTGGATTTCGATCACTTATAGGATATCTTGTTGCGCCAAGTGTGTTTTGTTGCACCGGTCGAGACCAACACCACTGCAGTACGGACCTTCACGACTGAGCGAGTTCACGGTGCTTGCGTTGGCACTGCTGGTATTGGTGCTGGTGCACGGCACCGTCTCCCAATCTGCCGACACTAGCGGTACGTGGCAACACCAGCCGACAAAACAAAACGCCGCACACACGTACCCATCTGGCCGGCCGGCCGCCCACCACATACGGGTACTTACTCCAGAAGTGTATGTGTTTTACTGTAGTCTGCAAACATACCGAATGAGTTTTAGTTACAATCATCATGATTACAAAAGCTATACAAAAGCCATAGCAAAGAAAGAATCAAAAGCCTGAAAATGAAAATGGTCAAGGTTCGGTGCCCCAACCACTGACGGACCTGGGCATACAGAGTTGTGCCATCTACCGCTGATCCAAAATGCCGGTAGCGACTCCCATGGGTGGGGGGGGGGAAATGTTTCATCCCCAGAAAAAGAAATCCTCCCATACAAATTGAAATAGAAGTAGGAGCCCAAAACAGGGAACACGACAATTAGTCTCCGTAGGAAATCGCCTCAAAATGTTGACCCCCCCCCCCCATCCCGAGGCCAATCATAATATACTCCTGCAAAAGCCAGGCGTGGGTATGCCCAGGGTTTTGAGTGATTTGTACGAGATAAATTAAATATTGCAACACTCCAGTAGCCTTTACGGCGTCACTGAATGGATTACTATCTAGGATAAAGTATGGAAATCGGGACATATTTTATGATATGCCTATTACTGTAGTGCAGTCGACGAATGATTCTAAAACTAAAAAAAAAACACCTTACTTTTTCGAAACAAAGCTGATAAGGGTCGGTACGGGGTTGGGGTTGGGGTTAGGGTCAGGGTTAGAGCTAGTGTCTACAGCAGCAGTGTTTTCGGCGTTTTTGCTAAATATTCCTTCGCATAACCCTGGAACCACACGCGTGTCACAACCAATTCCCCGATTTTTTACACTTCTTATCCTTCATAATAAACCAGAGTTAATTGCGGTAAAGGCGGATCTTACACTCGGAAAAATACTTCCTGGTCCTCTCGCTGATTGGCCAGCGCCCGATCGTACCTGTGGTTGGCTGAAAAGTTTCAAGGATATCTCTCTGTGGCTCGTACTCGAGTTGGGTTTCACCTATTTTTGGTTTCGATTGTACCCATAGATGGCGCGTTTGAACCCGCCAAGTTTTGGCAACACCGAAATATGGCCACAGGACCGTCGGGACCCGGTGACCCGAGCTGTCAACAAAAAACACGAACATTTTGCCAAATCGACCTTTGAGGGGCGAGGTGTATTTTAAGACAAAGCGTCGTGCACCCAGTAAAAACCCTGTAAGAAACTGTGCTGTTGACTAGTAGGAGCTTGCTTTCTTAAGAAAGACAACTTTTGTATGTACCAGCGGAGCCATCTCTAGGTACAACTGAAGCCAAACATATGTAGGTGAGGTCCGACTTGAGCAGCTACAGAGAGCTTTCCAGCCAACAATAATAGGTGCGATTGGGCGCTGGCCAATTAGAGAGAAGACCAGGAAGTATTTGTCCCGAGTACCATATTTAGTGTATACCTATCAATAGCTCAAAAGGCCTAGGTATATCTACTTTCTTCGGATTTTTCCCTTTAACAATTGTCCTTTCCACATCAGATAGCTATCTTACGTATACGAACTATCTCCAGTACAAATAGTATTCGATCGGTTGAACTCACAGCTGACGTATTTATAATAATTTTATTACATGGTGGCTTGTTTAGGGCCCATCTTAACGAAGACAGCAAAAATTCAATTTGGAATTTTTTTTATTCAAATCCGCTTTTCATTGGTCAACACACGCACCAGCACCAAAGATTAGGATCTTGGGGCATAAAAATTGGTGCTGGTGCGTGTGTTGACCAATGAAAAGCGAATTTTTATTTTTATTTTTCCAAATTGAATTTATTTCATACTCGTTAATAAGGGCCCTAAGGGCCCGTTTTAACGAAGAAGAAAAAAATTCAATTTGGAATTTTTTTTATTCAAATCCGCTTTTCATTGGTCAACACACGCACCAGCACCAAAGATTAGGATCTTGGGGCATAAAAATTGGTGCTGGTGCGTGTGTTGACCAATGAAAAGTGGATTTATTTATTTTTTTCAAATTGATTTTTTTTCTTCTTCGTTAATACGGGCCCTTATCAAGTATTTCAGAAAACACAACACCTCCCGAACCAAACCTGTTTTGTCTCAACAGACGATAGTAGAAGAAATAATGAAACGACCACTGGAGATGAGGAGCCCACCCACAGCAGCAGTGCCGTCCTTTCGTGCCCTTTTGGTCCCTCGAAATGAATAGATCGTCGATAAGGACCTTATTGTTTCAAAAATGTATTGGACCTAAGGATACCGGACATCGTCATCATCAATAGACGTATAACGCATGTATTTGGTCCACATGAACCTCTACTGGGCATGTATGTGTGTGCGTTTCCTTTGGACCCCCGATAGATAGCGGCCAAAACGATGTCCATTTTGGCTCTACCAGCGTCTATGAGCTGCGTGAGAGCCCAGAAATACGAGTCAGGACCATGTTGCGCTCGTGGTGCACGACTCCTGGCATTATAACTCGGAACGCCAATTTCAATCTTGTATCATCACCCCTCCATCACGCAGTTAGTCGCCGTCGCTTAACTCTGCCGTTTTGAGCGTCGATTTTACCCCTCTGTAGTCCCAGGAGCCCTTCTTTCTTTCCACCCGTCTTCATCTAGCACACCCAGCGTCCGTACAGATTCTTCAACCCCAGGGATAATAAAAGCTCTGCGGTCACACAAACCTACGACACAGAGACACCACGTTGTTACGTGGATAATTTACAACATAAGGGGGTCCGGTAAAGGGATACCCCGATGTTGTGGTGTATGGTTGATGCGAGAATGATGATAGTGGGATATCCATGGAGCTTATTATGTATGGCTGGTACGAGAATGACAGCGGAATACCAAGTAAATTGCGGTAATACAAGTATATGATGAAAATATAGGGGAGAAAGTAGTAGCCATACACAGTGGAACGTGGATATATCTATGGGATTTTTCTGTAGGCGCAGGAAGGCTTGGAGCTTTGTGGTCCCATAGCAATAAGGACATGCACGTGTCAAAGTGCCATATGCCCATCTTCACTATCGGCATCTGGCTACTCTTCGAACGAACGTATGCTTCTCTACAGCGGTTGATCAAATACTTTATATCTGCTCTACTTCTTCGGCCAGTCTAATGACGAGCCCGTGGGCCGTGTTTCTCCCAACCTCGTGAGCAAGTGCCACCCCGTGCACGGATTATCTGTTACACTCCACCACCGTCCGGCGCCCTTCCTCCATCAAAACAAACTCATGATCCTCCTCCTCATCGTGCGGTGGTTGCAGCGGCGGCGGGGTCGACGTCTTCGCCGACACCTCGTCCTGCTCAGCCTGTACCACCAGGTCCCGTCCCTGTCGGTCTTTTGTTTGCTTCTACTCAAGGTAGTCCGCAATTTGCGTCAACCAATCATAAAGCCCCTGCTGCTAAGCCATGATCTCCTGTGCTTGCCAAAGTGTCAGTTGTGTCGCGATCTCCATCACCACCCCAACCAAGTCGGCCATAAATGGTGGGGCGTCGGAATGGCGTCGCTCACTCGGGCGTCCTCTCTCTCCTCGACTCCTCTGTGATTCCACGCTGGTTCGAGGGTGCTATTTTCTTTTCGTCGGACCTCCGTCCTCGCAACGTTTGCGGCGGCTAGATTACTGACGACGTCATAATATATACCACCTGGTCCACATAGGGGAGGCGGAGTATTGACCCGCCATATGTTCGCAACTGACCCTAACCCAATACGAGCTGGCTTCGCCGATCTCCCGTGCACATGATCCTATTGCATCACAGTCTCATTAGGATTACGTGTACAGGAGATCCGCCAAGGCTACTCGTGTTGGGTTTGCAATTGTTGCGAAGATTTGGCGGGGCCAATGCCCCACCTCCCCCTTGCGGACCACTTGACATATGTCGAAGCGGTCAGGAAGCTAGCCGACGCAACGATAGTGGCGATTAAGGCGTGACGAGAAGCCAACGGCGCCCTCGAATAAGCGCGGAAGCATAGGGCAGTCGAGGAGAGAACGGATGCCCGAATGAGCGACGCCATTCCCATGCATACTTACTCAAGACCCACTTGGTTGGGTGGTGAGGTGGACCGCGAGACAACAGACACTTCATCAAGGATAGGGGACCAAGGCACATCAGCATGGTCTTGTAGGTGGCTTGACATAAATCACGGTCTACCTGGAGCAACCAAAACACCCAAAGGGGCGAGATCTGGCGGTAGAGACTTAGCGGGCGGAGATGTTGGCGAAGGCGTCATATCCGCTGTCGCTGCGACCGCCCCGCGATGAGGATGGAGAAAAGGCGCAGGACGAATACGGACGGCAGGCAACGCCATCACCGCAGCCACCGCCGCCGCCGCACCACGCACATGAAAAGGAGCAGAACACGGGCATGAGGGTGGGACCGGAGACGTCGCGCCCACCACCGCCACCACCGCAGCCGCCGCAGCCACACGAACACTCCGCCCGGCGTAGCAGCAGTGGCGACAGCATCCAAAAGCGTCGGGTAGCGAGAAGAGAATGGAGGCGGCTGTGAAGGAATCAGAGGGTATTGACAAGGAGGATGAGGTGAAAGGGGGGCCGGCGGAGGGGCATTCTACCATGCCGCCATCGTCGTCACATCAAGCGGCGGAGGCGGGGCAGCAAGGAGAGGTGGCGGAAGACGATTAACCTTCCACCGCCCAAGCCACCCCCACCTCCGCGGCGCTGCCCCTAGAAGAAGCGGAGAAGCAACGAAAAGGGGACGAGCAGCGACAGCAGGGGGATAAAGAAGAGCAGGCACGACCGCCGCCGCCGCCGCCACCGGAGCCGTCGCCACCGCTGCCAGAAATTTCATTGCCGGTTGAACACGGGAGAGTTTGCGGGTTCAAGCTCGAGGATATTCTGACTGGGAGGTTGGGAGTTTGTTTGAGCTTTGAGAGCGTTACGGACAGAACATTGCATGGGGATGGTGGTGAATGTGGGATCAGAAGGGTGAGAGTTGGGAGAATCCAGGAGGCTGGTAAGAGAGCGCGCGGGGTTGGTCTGGGGCATGAGGTCCGACGTCACGGCAGGCGCTGTCCCCTTCGATCACAACTTCGCGAAAAGGAGAAGATCATCCTCGGTCTGGAGCGGTGCTTTCTTGGAGTCCCAGGTCTATGTATGATATGATGTGTTGTTTCTGGATTTCTCTCGTATAGCTCGCTATTAACATTAATATTTGAAGCTAACCTAATGCCGACCAACCACTTCCTTCCGCTATGTGTCGATCTCAGTGATTGTGCGTACGTTGTAAGTAGATCAATTGTGGTAGCATTGCAATGCTACTATATTACTCTTGGATTTGAAAGGCGTGGCAGATAATGTACATCAGCGATGTTACATCCTTTGAGACGAAGCAGGAGGGCATACATACGTGCATATACTATCGGTACCGCTCTGCTGCTGTGCAAGTATTTGCAGTATATTTCGACCACTGTACATGCTTAGCGTTTGTGTGTTTCTCTTGTTCTTGCACATTTAAAACTTGGTACGACGTACGACAGCTGTAGAGGGTAGCCCTACTTGTACGCACTGCTGTTTCTGGTTGCATTACCGACCCATATCCCACGGTACACCATATAGGGGTTGCAGTTAGTTGTTTTCTTATGAGGCAATATTTTGTCACTGGGACCGGTTAAGCTTCTCAAGCAGGTAACTGCCGGGTAGAACGATAGTATCGTTCGTATAATTGTTTTAGGAGCTAACTCCTACAAAAACATGTGATATTGGGTCGCGCGAACAACCTTCTTCCAAGTCACGATTTGAGTGAAATATTGGGCTCCTCACAAAAGGAGCTCAACAATTAGCCACCACCCCTACGTGGCATTGATCTAAACTGCCGTTGCGTGTCAGCTGGGTGATTAAACGTAGCTAGCCGAGCAATATGCTGTTAAACTGGAATACCTAACACTACCTATGTTTGAAACGCGCGCAGAATCCCTTTTTGAAAGCCACAACAACCGTTGAAGCGAAGGCGCTCGTGGTTATTCGACGTGAATTCCCATACAATTGTTTGATACAGCAGGTATGTTGATCCTCGTGTTTCCAAACCATGATGTGGGGGTGTATCTTGTTGGTAGCATGGGAAAAGGACTCTCGACTATTGTATGTTTGGACTTGTAATCATGCGGGGACCGTGACTGTTTTCGAATTCCACATTCAAGAGAGCTGTTGTGTTTCGCCTTATCTGTGGCAGGTTATACTCTATTCTTGGTTGTCTACTATTAAATAGCTGGTTCAGGCATATCACCCCAAACTTCGTCAGTCACGAATAATGCCGCATATAATAGCAACTAAAATGTCACATATATATTTGGTAGCATACTGACCGCCATGAACAGTGGAAGAGGGTGACATCGCCAGTTTTTGTTTCAAGCACCTGCTGTAGAACTGGCACTACCGCCGAAAATGTAGCTCGACCAATCACAGGCCTTGAAAGAGGTTAATCTTATCCAGGCGTTTCCTTAGTAATATATATATATATATATATATTCCCCCTCATTTGTTGCTTCGCAACGGGCTGCTTCCAGGTGGTCCAAGACATGTTTGTACGGCGACGCCGGGGATGCCTGCGAAACTCGAGAATATCGTGCGGCACGGGTAACGCCTGTTACACTTATCTTCAACGTACTTGCCAAACAGCAGCGCTGTTTACCGCTGGCTGCTCCAGACGGTATAAAGTAACATTCAAATCTTGAAATAATTTTGAATTTGAAATAAATATCGTGGTTTCACGCATGTATGCGAAGATATGACTACGTTTGATCAATACTGAGCCAATTTTAACACAAAACAACCGAGTATATGCTGAAACACCCTTCCTGCGCGTAATGACGTCACGGGAAGCCGATTACCCGGGTACCTGCTCCTTTTAGCGAACCCTAGCTCAGTATTTCTCCGTAATATCTCTAGAAGACTGATTAAAATGTGCACCACCTACTCGACACTCAACCCTGACGGCTACGGGCATAAAATCGGTACGCAACGCGTTCGTAGAAACATAGGAACGCCAGCGAGTACCCGCACGCTTAGTGGAATCCCGGTTCAGCATTCTTCCATATTACTCTAGAAAACCGATTCAAACGAGCACCACACACTGCATTACACATTCAACACTCAACTTTGACGGCTACTACTTCCATCGTACACTAGGTACGTGCTGCCTCCCGGTGCTTGTACAATTTTAATCAAGCCCCCAAACACACGAGCCCCCTTATTAATTATACATATTTTTAGCACACGTCCAGACCACCAACAACATGCCTATACTCAAGGCTAGAATGCTAGATCAGGCGGCTTGAGTATCGAATCGGAAAAGGGAAATCTGTGTACTTAATCGTTTCTGTGTCAAACAGTAGTAGCATGCAAGTTTCTCCACTCTATCGCCACTTTTGTTGTATATCTTTCGAATTGCATAGTCGTTATCCTTTCTGAGTCGTGAGAGAGAGAGAGATATTTTTCCCCTCGGCCAGAAACCTGTATCGCAGCCTGCTGCAACCCCCAAATTATCTCGACCACCCAATTTTACGGTCTCTCTCTCCCCACTATAATATCGGCCGGGTTCCTCTACCTACTCTAGTACTGCCTAGAGTTGTCTCGGATGACAAAGCCTTCCAATGGTACGCCACCATTCGACTCCTCCGACCGAACTCAAGTGAAAACAGCAACGAAGAAAAAAGGTATTCCGGGACCCCGGCTACTTTCACCCCCCCCCCGTCGAAAGAAACATGGGCGGGTGGGGCGGCAGAAAACGGGGCACACCTTCCTGGCTTGGCTGACCAAACCAGCGACTACCCCACGTGTGCTCACACTTGCAGAAGGACCTTCGTGCTTGCTTTTGCGCTCGACGTGGGGATGCTGACCTGCAATTGATGCGTTTCTCGAAAGGAATGGCTACTACTTGCAGGTCCCTTCAAATAACCAAATAACCCAAGACCAACCATACTCTATCCCAGTCCCCGAGACAGACAAGCCTCATTATCTCTACCAATAAACCCTGTTGTGTTCGTTACTCCGATACCGGAGGCCGTTACGTCGTCTACGAACAAAAGTACCCTTTATCTTGCCACTGGGACAATAGTAAATGCCCAGAACTATCCCAGAACCCGCCGGGTACCCGTGTACCCCGTAAAATATATATATACCCGACGGGTAGGGTAGGGTCCGGCCTCCAACCTTTGTCGGTACCTGTTCGTGGCAGGTACCCTAAGGGGCCAACTTTTACCTGTAGCCTGATGATCGACTTTTTCTTCTACTTCATTGTTTTCCCCCGATACGCTTTAGTGTCGGACTGTTACGACGTAAGCACTGCTTGCTGTACGTATTGCACATGCCCAACAGGAAAACATGGCATCACTGCCAGCCCTCCACGAAGTTATTATGTTCAGTGGTGTCCAATGCCAGCCCCCCACTAAGTTATGTGCCGTGGTGTACAAGCTCAACCACGCTCGCCACCAGGCGGCACCCCGAACTTTTTTTACTAGTTGAGAGCCTTTCACGCAGTACAACGAGTGTACTGCGGCAGGTTATGTGGCAATAACGGTACGTGCTTACTCTCGCCAATCGCGATTAGCGGAAGTCCCTAAACCAAACAAATATACGGACGTGTCCTTCATAGGTACATATACAAGGTTCTTGGGCTGACGCAACTCTATTCAATATTCGAGTCCAAGACCTTGACATCGATGATAGTCTAGCTGCTGATAGCTGATAGCGAGAGAAGATGTTTGTTTCGTTTAGTCGTTTTTTGGGAACACCACCAAAACTAAATGTTCTAACACTGCCATATGCAGCACCCAATCAACGCACCACAAACACTTTGGCCAGACATCATACCTGGTAGGCAAAAACGAACCCTCTGCTGGCCAGATATATATGTACCATCCGGAACCGCGTTAGACATGAACCCAAACATAATTTCGTAAGTGGAACCACAAGAGCCGCAGCCAAGACAATTCTGCCTCCCATCACAAGCAAACCGGTAGGGATTGCCGCTCAAACCTAGACACGGAAGCCAAAAGGGCACCTATTATGATAACTGGAGCAATACCGCTGAACACACGAGCTGCTGCCCAACCCAATACCATGATGGTACTTCACTCTTGACCCAAGCAATCCTTATCGCACATACAAATACTCCTTCCTGTAATACCCTACGAAGCGAAGGTGCCGAACCGTGAAGCCAACAAAGCCGACCACACATACACCTACTCTTGAACCGAGCATATAAAAAATCCTGCCCCAGCCAATTCTCCTGGCGGGTCTGTTCGTATACTCTGCTGTCGAACGATTCACTTGCAGGCCCGCGTGACTATACCATAAATCGTCAAGGAGAGTAGTTGATAATGTACTCGTACACCGCCAAATACCAAGCACACAACACATGGGTCAATACCGTTTTTGGCCAGAGACCTCACCACACAAACCACACACAGGAGGTAAGCCGCACCAGGATTGTCACCGGCTGCACCCCTCATATATATACGAGCAGTATCATTGTCATCAAACACCGGGTCGTATCATTATCATCATCGGCTGCTCCCATAGGGAGCAGCAAAACACTTCCAGCTACGAGGCAAAAATAATGCCTCGATACATAATACGAAACCCCACAATATATTAAACCCCCACATACGGGAAACCAGTATCGAGCAGCCGCATACCACAAACAGGGTCGGCCACCCAAACCACAATCATCGCTGACGTATTTATAATAATTATATTTAATCATCGCTGTCAAGGTCTTTGTATCGATTCGTTGGTCGGACTGCGTCAGCCACAGAACCTTGTATATATAGTGATCGATACCTTGCATCTATCTACGACGTATTATATTAAAAAAATTAAAAAACAACAGCTGTGGGCTCGATAATTTCGTCGAAGCTCATCTTTGCTAGCTGAGTTTAATACTTCGATCGCGCGTACTTACGGATTTTATATGTCCTCATGTAGGATGTACATCCCGTATGAGGGGGACACAATCAGATATAAGTTCGTCTGAGGCCCAAAAACCCAGGGCTTTCCTCGGGAACATTCCCGAAGATTTCGGGAATCGAGTAAATCAGCCATATCATCCTAACCAATGTTGAATAACCAATGTCAAAAACACCACAAGAAAGACCAAACCACGGCGAATCGAATGACGACGTTTATTTTTTTTTGTTACGATGTAGGAGCCGCGGTATGGCCACGGGAATTTTACCACCGGAAGTTGCTTTTGACTTCCCGCGGTAAAATTCCCGTGGCCATACCGCGGTTCCTACTTCGTAAACATAATGAAAACGCCGTCATGCGATCCGCCGTGGTTTGGTCTTTCTTGTGGTGCTTTTTCCATTGTGTTTTTCTCCTTGGTTAGTGTGATATGGTTGATTTACCTCGATTCCCGAAACGTTCGGGATTTTTCCCGAGGAAGGCCCTGCAAAAAACCAGAGCCTTCTTCGGGAAAATTCCCGAAGATTTCGGGAATCGAGTAAATCAGCCATATCATCCTAACCAATGTCGAATAACCAATTTTAAAAACACCACAAGAAAGACAAAACTACGGCGAATCGAATGACGACTATATTTTTTTTGTTACGATGTAGGAGCCGCGGTATGGCCACGGGAATTTTACCACGGGAATTTGCTTTTGACTTCCCGTGGTAAAAATCCCGTGGCCATACCGCGGTTCCTACTTCGTAAACATAATGAAAACGCCGTCATTCGATCCGCCGTGGTTTGGTCTTTCTTGTGGTGCTTTTTCCATTGTGTTTTTCTCCTTGGTTAGTGTGATATGGTTGATTTACCTCGATTCCCGAAACATCCGGGAATTTTCCCGAGGAAGGCCCTGCAAAAAACAATACTTTAATCAAGCGATCTTTGATGCCCAATTTATCATAGCAACTAAGAGTGGAGGAAAAGCAAAAAAATAAAAGCATTTTTTTCTCCCACACACATTCAAAACGCACGCTTCCCCCTACGCTGGCATACCCGGCACTGTCTTCTTACGTCGCAGGTTGGCATACTGTAGTACAACTCGTACGTGCGCCGTGCTTGTCGTCGTGGCCACGGCGATTCGCGGCTGCTCTACGTACGTGCGAGTATCGCAAAAGTGCGGTTGCTACTTTTGATCTTTGCTCAAATTGTATCGTTCATTCTCGCCCTGGTCGTACTCGTATCATATGATACGGACGTGGCCTTCCACCACCGAGCGCGACGAAATCACTACTGCATTAGAAACGGACTCAGGCTCCTAGATGACATCCCCTCCTCCTCTGCTCGTGTTCAAAGCCGTCCCGAGTTCGCGAAGCTTGGTCATGATCGAGATCATGTGACCCGTGCATGCATGCATATCGATATTTCCGTGAAAAATGTAATAGGGCACATAGAGCTCGCGAAGCTTGGTCATGTTGGCCTACTTACCGTGGTCACAGCGATTTGCGGCTGCTCTATAATACGTACGAAAGTATTGCAGCAGTGCGGTTGCTACTTTTGATATTTTGCTGAGATTGTATCGTTCATCCCCGCTCTGGTCGTACTCGTACCATATAAAAAAAATACTTTAATCAAGTGATCTTTGATGCCCACTTTATCGTAGCAACTTACAGTGGAGCAAATGCAATAAAAACAAACCTGTTTTTTCTCCCACACACGTCCAAAACGCACGCTTCTCCCTATGCCGGCATGCCCGGCACCGTCTTCTTACGTCGCAGGCTGACATACTGTACTACAACTCATACGTGTGCCGTGCTTGTCGTCGTGGCCACAGCGATTCGCGGCTGCTCTACGTACGGTTGCAGCAGCACGGTTGCTACTTTTAACCTTTGGACTCATCGCGCGGTAGGGGCGCAGCAGAATTTTCTGAGCTCCTCACATGAGGAGCTCAATATCTCACCCGAAACATGACTTCGGAAACATTCGTTCGCGCAACCCGACCAAACCTTCCAATACGGTAGTCCAAAAACAAACATGCCAGTAAAATATTAATAGTATCCGGTGGTTACTCACGTGAGGAGCCAAACCGATCAGACAATATGCAGTCAAAAAGGGGTACCCCTACCGTGGGATTGCTCTTTGCTGAGATTGTATCGTTCATCCTCGCGCTGGTCGTACTCGTATCGTATAATACGTATATACGTTGCCTTCTGTCACTGTGCGCGACGAAAGCACCACTGCTTTAGAAACGGACGGGGTCTCTGAAGGCCCCTAGATTACATCCCTCCTGCCCCTGCTCGTGTTCAAAGCCGTCCGGAGTTCGCGAAGCTTGGTCATGTTGCGTGGCCTACTTATTACCAGGTACCAGGGGTGGTTCCGGGGAAAACAATCATACATACGTATTCCACCCCACACCAGGTACCAGGTACGAGCAGGTACCAGAGATCACCAACAACCGTCCTCAAGCCAAGCACCGCCACCATTACCACACCACCAGCTGAGCACCAGCAGCAGCTGAAACTCGTCGCTGGTGGTGTCGGTGGTGGTGGTTGTGTTTGCTGGTTTTGGTTTCACAACCAAATCTCGATCACTCTCCGATGGCAAGTTAAAATACGATTATGCGAATGCGGCGCAATAATGTGATGCCATTTATCATACCAGGCCATACGGTGCAGCGAGACACCATAGCTCTTCGACTGCACATCACGTTCAGAGCGATGACCAGGTGACATGCTCACGTGACATTCTCGTGCGCCTGCATCATGCTGTATTCATGCTGTCTGTGCACGTACGTACGTACGTACGTACGTACGTACGTACATATATACAGCAGAAACTTGTCGCTGGTGGTGGTGGTGCTGGTGGTTGTGTTTGCTGGTTTTGGTTTTACAACAAACCTCGATCACTCTCCGATCGCAAGAAATAGACGATTTTGCGAATGCGGCTGAATGCGGCGCAATAATGTGATACCAGGTATCATACCAGGCCAGACGGTGCCGCAAGACACCATAGCTCTTCGACGACACATAGCCTTCAGACCCCCATGTGACATGCTTACGTGACATTCTCGCGAGCCTGCATCATGCTGTAATCATGCTGTCTGTGCACGTACGTACGTACATACAACATGCCCGCTGTATATACCATTGGTACGTACGAATAATGTGTTTACGTAGGCAGCAGTACGTACTTCTATTAGACGTACGTACTACGACCACACTGCTGCAGTACGTATACCCGGGGACACGATTAGCGCATCCCCGTATTCCCGGGGACACAATGAACCCCGGGGGTAATATGTCATCCCCTAGCAAATATCTACTGCTGTCTGTGCACGTATGAAAAGTACGTACGTATATATATATATATATGGACGTACATATCAACCGCTGTATCCAATACCATGGTACAGTACAGTGTCGTACGCACGAGCTGGTACGTATGCATTCAATGTGTCTGCTGTACGACGCAGAGCGTGTAGTAGTTGTGCCATATTATATTTTTCACGAAAAAATCGATATGCATGCATGCACGAGTCACATGATCTCCACCATCAGCACAGCCAGTCTCGCGAAGGGTTGTGCAACGCCCTTTCGCGATGACCGTGAGGCAACCGACAACAACAAACAACGTGCTCTCAGGAACAGCAACCCCCCCCCTGTCCCCCCTGGCCACATCTACCCGTATTATAAATATGTTGTTCATCAAACAACCCGCAATGATTCGGAGTCAATCCCCCTCGTTTTTATTTCCTTAAGGGGTCCCTTCGGTCATGATGAAACACGAGTCTTCCATCGTTAAAAAATAAATATTTTTTTGTTGTTTTTACAGCAGCAATACTATTTCTGGGATAATAATACCATACGGTATCAGTACTCCTTACGGAAAACGGCATAGCTCCAGTTCTAACGCTCAGTATTTCGCCCATAGAGTAGTTACAAAAAGCCTAGACCATCGGTAACATTTGTGTCTCGGGAGGCATATCGATCAGACGCCTTGGTTGTCACGACAAGTGCCTCTATCTTACGGAAAACGGCATAGCTCCAGTTCTAACGCTCAGTATTTCGCCCATAGAGTAGTTACAAAGAGCCTAGACCATGGGTAACCTTTGTGTCTCGGAAGTCATATCGATCAGACGCCTTGGTTGTCAGCTCTTTGTAACTACTCTATGGGCGAAATACTGAGCGTTAGAACTGGAGCTATGCCGTTTTCCGTAAGGAGTACTGACATGGTGTTATTATACCAGAAATATTATTGCTGCTGTAAAAAAACGAAAAAAAAAACATTTTTCAACGATGGAAGACTCGTGTTTCATCATGACCGAAGGGGCCCCTTAACCATTTGTACTCCTATTATTAGGAATCTTCGTCGTCAATTTGTTTCCTATGTATTCCTTATTCCTATTAATATTATTTTTAATTTGAGCCTCTGTCATCTCCATTATTAATAGTACTTGCTTCAATGGCCCTACCGCTGTGGGGGCGGGAGGGCCTCTTATTCCCTAGTACGTATATATTTTACACGTAGTACTGCTTTATACCACGTGCGTGACCGTCTGCCGTATTCAGTCGCTGTATCAGAGCTTTACAACGTAGTATGTTTGTTTTTGTGACCGCAGAGCTTGTACCTCTTCGGGATGGAGAATCGGCACGGACACTGGGTGTGCTGGATGTCGACGGGTAGAAATAACGGTGTGGTATGAAGCGAATGGCGCACCGATAAGTGTATGACACTTTAGATCGCTGCTACGTGACCGACTGCTGTATCCAGTCGCTTTATGAGGGCATTACACAATAGTGAAATACTAGGAAGCTTCGCCGCCGGCCCAGGCCGCCGGCGAAGCGAAGGAGGAATAAGGCCCACAATACATCAGGTAGTTTACGATGCCAAGGGACCGAGAGGCTAAGGCTCCAGTTTACGATGCCAAGGGACCGTTGAAGAGACCCAGTTTGTATTGTTGATTCCTGACGTAATGAATGATGCAAAAAAGGCCCATAACATCGAAAGAAGTCCCGCTAAAATATTGTCGATTATTGATCCCTGACGCAATAAATGAGCCCCGATCAAAGGCACACTCTCCAGCAAGAAAACACACAAAGCAACGCAATGAGGCAAGCAAAGCCAAACCATGGAATAAAAGCGACGGACTCTAAAATATGGTATACCCACGCCACTTTCCCACAACGCACGACAGACAACTGAAGGAGTGACGCGAGAGAAGCCCAACCCATCCATGCAAAAAAGCACAAAACATCAAAATATAGGGTGTTTTTCCGTGCAACACCATGCAACACCATGCAACACACGCTAGACCAACGCCACATCCATCGACGCTCTCGTGTCCGGCAATGGTGCCCACGAAGCCGAAGCCATAAAAAATCCACGAATGCCACGAATGGAATATTCCAAGGTCAGGTTCTGTAGGGTACCTACAGAACCATACCCGGGGTATTTACCCGGGAAATACCCTACGGAGAACTTCTGTGAGTTCTGTAAGGGTTTTATACCCGTACCCGGAACTTCTGTAAGTTATGTACGACCTTCATACCCTACAGAGAACTTCTGTAAGTTCTGTACTCCCCATTTCACAATACCCGGGGTACCGGTACAACGTGGTTGTACCTGCCCGGAACTTCTGTGAGTTCTGTACGCTCGTGCCACAATACCCGGAACTTCTGTGAGTTCTCTAAGGGTTTTATACCCTAACCCGGAAGTTCTGTAAGTTCTGTAAGACATCCATACCCGTACCCGGAACTTCTGTAAGTTCTGTAACACCTTGGGCACAATACCCCGGGTAAGGGTATTCCATCGGCACAGTACCCTGTGTGCCGGTACAGATTAGGATATCGTTGAGGATGCCAGGAGACGGCCAGTCGAGGGAAAATGGGCATCGGTCAAGGGTGTGGATTCGAGTGTTCCACACTAAAACCTAGTATTTTACCGTCAGTCAAAAATAAAAAATGAAAAATTGCCGTCAGTCAAGGGGTGAAAGTGCCGTCTCCTGACATATTTTGAGGAGTGATGTTATGCATTCTGACGTCATTTCTCATCAGTGACACACACCAAAAACGAAATTACTAAATTAAATTACATTGTACAACCCACCTCGCTCACATCCACGCATAAACCGAGCACACAAGTACGTGGATTTTTATTTGGGGGGGTAAATCTATGACCGGCGGAAGTCATTCCCATGAAGTTGGAACGGTCCTTACCATGAAAATCGTGAATGACAGCTATAACAAAAATTAGCTACAATGGTACATGCATGTTACATACGCGTTAGTACCGGTATAGTGTGTCGAGTTTGAAGTACACCAATCGCAGTATTTTGAAATGCATTTTATGTATATTTTTTCAGGAGTACATTTGCAGTTTTTTCGCCCTCTTGAGGTGGGTATTTACCGGGGTATCACCGGAACTTCTGTAAGTTCTGTACGCCCGTGCCCCAATCGGAACTTCTGTGAGTTCTGTACGCTCGGGCCACAATCGGAACTTCTGTGAGTTCTGTACGACCGGGCCACACTCGGAGCTTCTGTGAGTTCTGTACGCCCGTTCCACAATAAATACCCGGAACTTCTGTAAGTTCTGTACGCCCGTGTCACAATACCCGGAATTTCTGTGAGTTCTGTGCGACCTTCATACCCGTACCCGGAACTTCTGTAAGTTATGTGCGACCGAGCCACAATACCCGGGGTACCGGTACAACGTGTTTATACCTGCCTGGAACTTCTGTGAGTTCTGTGCGCCCGTGCCACAATACCCGGAACTTCTGTGAGTTATGTAAGGCTTTTATACCCTAACCCGGAACTTCTGTAAGTTCTGTACGACCTTCTTACCCTACAGAGAACTTCTGTAAGTTCTGTACTCCCCGTTTCACAATACCCGGGGTACCGGTACAACGTGTTTGTGCCTGCCCAGAACTTCTGTGAGTTCTGTATGCCCGGGCCACAATACCCGGAACTTCTGTGAGTTCTGTAAGGGTTTTATACCCTAACCCGGAACTTCTGTAAGTTCTGTAAGACACCCATACCCTGACCCTAAATCCACAAACCCTACAAAACCTGACCTTTGGAATATTCCACTCAACCGCTACTACCGTGGGATAAAACGAAAACGATTTCCCGTGCTGCACACGACAGTCAACCGCCTAACAAATCGAAAAATCGACGAAACAACTTAAATATAAAAAGCGTTTTCCCGTGCAACACACGCCGGACAACCGTCACGAACAGAATATACCACCCCACCGCAATACCGTGGGATAAAACAAAAACAAATTCCCGTGCGACACACGACAGACAACCGCCACACATCCATCTACGCTCATGTGTCTACGGCAGTGGTGCCCAAG
>MEHQ01004173.1:0-26095 GCA_008828725.1 Saccharina japonica | reverse complement strand
TGTCTCTGAATGGCCCGCGCATTATTATCCCCAGAGACAACCTGCGGAACAACACAACACAGCAGCAACAACAAACAAACGCACCAACCACGGCATCAACACAACAACTTACTACACAAACAATATACCTTACCTGTGGTACAAAAGCACGTTTGCCTATTGACAGGCCTATAGATAGGCTGTAGATATTGATCTCCTAGTACTACAGTACTCCCCCGTTCTGTGATGCGTGGTCAAAATGGTCAAAAGACTACCAGGTGTGAGGCAGAGAGAACAAATAAATGAGTATATATACGCCCCGCCCCTGTGTCTTAAAACACTCTGTATGGCGTCTCGTCAGCAGGACTGACGCGAAGTCTTGATACCATCACGTGTACGAGAGAGAGAATCTGGTACTTCGTGCGGGATGATGATGACGATCGATGCAGTTTTAGTATACGAGTACGAGTGATTGATTGAGATGATTTTAGAAGATGGTTCTTTGCTGTTTTAGGACTCCACTTGCAAGATGTGAGTGAGTGGGCGATATCCGTTATAGAGACAGAAACACATCCGAAAACACTATTAACAGACCACGTGTTCCTGGTAGGAAGTAGGATTTACCAGGCAGGGTGGTAAGTAGTACGTACGCAGTGGTCGCTCACAACAAATGGGCTCCCGATAGGAGCAGGAGCCGTTAGAAACGGAACGATGTGGGATCCGTTCGCAAATCAAGCTGCCGAGATGAGGGCGGGTTCCCTGTAAGTCGCGCACATACATGTTATCAGGGGGAGCGTTGGGCGGGGTGGGGGGGGGGATGGGGGGCGTGCCCATTTGTTGCTTGCCTCAGTCATTTGACCGCGCGGTTCGACCTGTTCATACAGTAAATACATGTAGTGTATCGTAGGGTGTATAGCGTAAAAGTCGGCCTCGTTCCGCTGAATGTTGTGTGATTGAGGCGTGTTTGTTGTAGATGCATGCAGGAGACACACCAGCCTCGTCTTCCTCCCCCCTCCCCCCCCGTTGTCATTTACTGGACGTGGGAGTACCAAAACATATACCGGTGTACGACGCCTGATGGTGGTGTAGGTGTAGGTGGAAGTGGCGCGTACGAGCACGGAGAGAGGGGAGCGGGGGGGGGGGGGTACTCATTTGTTGCTTTTGGCTTTGTCATTTGACCATTGACCACGCATGCATCCCTTTCGAGACGGAGATGGGTGGATAAGGCGTATTGTGCATGCCTACGGAAGAGAGGGGCAGCGCAGTATCCCCCCCCCCCCCTGCCATGTACCGGAAGAGGGGATACCATCAGCATATACCAGGTACTTGGTGCATACTACCTGGAATATTCGTAGTAGGTACCAGGTATACAGGGGCAGGGTGTGAACGCGGGGGGTGACGAAGCACGTACCTGGTATATGCTATGGTATCTCCTCTTCAGGCACATGGCAAAGGGAGGGGGGGGGGGGGGAAGAGGCTGTGTGCTGCCCCTCTCTTCTGGGTGCATGCACAATACGCCTTCTCCACATATAACCCCCCCCTCTCCGCCTCGAAAGGGATGCGTGGTCAATGGTCAAATGACTAAGGCAAGCAGAAAATGAGTACGCCCCCCCCCCCTCCGTGTTAGTAATAGTAAGTAGTAGCAGCAAATGAGTACGCCCCCCCCCCCCCCCCCTCCGTGTTGGTAATAGTAGTAGTAGTGTTTGGGGGGTATCGAAAAGAAAGATAACACAGATAGTGGGGTGCTTGGAGGACTTATTGAATGAGATATTTAGACGACAGAGTTAGTTATAGTTGCAGTCCAGAGCTGTGATATATGTGCGGGCCAATACACAGAAAATCATGTTGCAACGGTTTAGTACCCGAGTCCTCGGCATGATGTTCGGGGTTTTCTCTGGAATGAGCATGAGCAGGGAGGCGCGGGGGGGCGGGGGGGGGGGGTACTCATGTCTGCACGGCCGTAGTCGTATGACCATAGACCCTCGCATCCCTACAATGCCGGGACGGGAGCACGTTGGAGTTTTCACCAACCAGGCAGAACATTGCTTGCACCAAGCGCGAAGCGCCGTGAGGTATTGGGCGAGTCGCATGGAGGGTGAGCTGCATCCTGCTAAGAACCGCCTCTGAGGCGGACTTGCATATGGACGACAGCTTCAAATAGTTAATTTAATTTCTGGTGTGGCCACTTCCGGAGACAGCAATGGGAGCACTATGTAACTGCCTCGCGGATGCCTTACCATTTTGACACTACGTGATACGATAATTCCCCTTGTGCGGAGCAAAGGTTCTCCACCCCGCACAAATGATGTAACTCGACTGCCAGCTTTGGTGACCGCCAAAAAAAAAAAAAAGTGGGGGGGAGGGGGTCCACAAGCGTCCGTAGCACGATTGGTAAGCGTGTCGGTCGCAATCTGATGTTGCAGTTAGTGCAAAAGGAAGGTGTGTGTACGCACACGAGAAAAAGAGGCAGCGCAAAACTTCTTCTCCCTTCCCTTCCCTTTGGTGTTAGGGGAAATGTGTGCGTGCAGCGGGAAGGGGGGGCGGGGGGGCGGGCAGCAATCTTCCCCCCCCCCCCCCGCTTCCCCTGCGATTTCGCGTCCGTTGTCGTGGAAGTGACAACAAAACATGAAACAGCAACTTGGTGAATCAATCGCAATTTTTTGTTAAAAAAACGTATACCAGTATCTATTATCGTCTTCTTTTATGTTTCTGTCTTCTGGAGGATATTGCCGTTGGTCATGTGCCCTCTATTAAGACCAACGCTCCCCCTGATAACATGTATGTGCGCGACTTACAGGGAACCCGCCCTCATCTCGGCAGCTTGATTTGCGAACGGATCCCACATCGTTCCGTTTCTAACGGCTCCTGCTCCTATCGGGAGCCCATTTGTTGTGAGCGACCACTGCGTACGTACTACTTACCACCCTGCCTGGTAAATCCTACTTCCTACCAGGAACACGTGGTCTGTTAATAGTGTTTTCGGATGTGTTTCTGTCTCTATAACGGATATCGCCCACTCACTCACATCTTGCAAGTGGAGTCCTAAAACAGCAAAGAACCATCTTCTAAAATCATCTCAATCAATCACTCGTACTCGTATACTAAAACTGCATCGATCGTCATCATCATCCCGCACGAAGTACCAGATTCTCTCTCTCGTACACGTGATGGTATCAAGACTTCGCGTCAGTCCTGCTGACGAGACGCCATACAGAGTGTTTTAAGACACAGGGGCGGGGCGTATATATACTCATTTATTTGTTCTCTCTGCCTCACACCTGGTAGTCTTTTGACCATTTTGACCACGCATCACAGAACGGGGGAGTACTGTAGTACTAGGAGATCAATATCTACAGCCTATCTATAGGCCTGTCAATAGGCAAACGTGCTTTTGTACCACAGGTAAGGTATATTGTTTGTGTAGTAAGTTGTTGTGTTGATGCCGTGGTTGGTGCGTTTGTTTGTTGTTGCTGCTGTGTTGTGTTGTTCCGCAGGTTGTCTCTGGGGATAATAATGCGCGGGCCATTCAGAGACACGCACACTCGCAGTCACGAACGCTCTATCTACCCGTACGTACAAAAATGTCAAGGAGAGCGATGGCGGCACGAAATATCATGAACCGTGCGCCGGGTATAAGGTATACCAGGCATATCGTAGTACGTCGTGCTGTTGTTTTGTAGTAGTTGCAGTAGTAGTACTACTGCTGTGGGACTGATGTGATCTGAAGATGCGCCTCTCTCTGTGCGTGTTTGTCTGTGTCCCACACGGGCCCGTGTGCAATCCCGTTCCCGCGGGAAAAGGTCCCAAAGCCCCGAGAAAACAAGCCCTCACAAGATAGGAATAAAAAAAGGTATACGAACGAGCCCATCATCATCCATCATGACATGATATATAATATCCGGATATCCGGTTATATCCTACACGTACATACTTGCGCTGCGTGTGGGTTCCAGGTTCCAGTTTTTTTTTTATTGGCAGATCCTATATCCACAAGAAGATCAGTAATTTTTAAAAAAAATTGTATCCGGATATCAGGTACCGTTACGTATTTAATAATACGTTCGTACCTGGTACGACGTACATACGAGTGTCATACACTTGAGCTCCAGAGCTCCAGAGTTCAGAGCTGTATATGTAGAGATGGAGGGTTCTCGGCCAAACGTTCATGCTGTGGTGCGTAGGTACGTAGTAAGTTGAGCATACGTACCGCCGTGCAATGTAGTGTCCACACATCTTGTGTTACGCCGTACACACATGTATCTCTCGTTCCCTTCGTCATCATCATTTTTGGAGATGTATCATCATACATAAAAAATCTCAAAATCTCGTATACGTACGTACGCGTCGTATAGACGAGTATAGCGCGGATGCTCTTGTACGTACAGAAAAAATGGTACTCGTATTCCAGAAATTGCGAAGAAACAACTAGAATTTAGTGTGGACGCAGCTAGTAGGTAGATCGTATCATACGTATACGTAGATCCTTCTGTCTCATTTTTTGCCGTATTCCATTCTTTCGGCAAGTTTAATTTGTCACGAGACAATTCACAATTCATGCATACCAATCTGTTTCTGAATACAAGGAACAGTTTAATTTAATATTTATGTACCAACAGTGCCTATATTTACGGACGTATCACAGGGTTTGTGAAGTGAAAAAAAAGAAGGTTCCAGAATTTTGTATCCCAACCGCCTTTTTTTCTGGTACGCAGATCAAATGCGAACAATTATGATTTCGAAAGTTCATCCATCATCCTTTTTGTATGCGAGCACCGCTTTATGTTAAAAATAGTGTGCCCAGCGCAAGATCAGAGCAAGGCAGAGTTGTTGAAAAAACAAACAGGGAGGCCAGGCCCCCACTCAGATTACCGCTCCTATCGCTATCTCCGTCCGACAGGGAACCCTCATAGAGGAGAGAGGGAGAGGGGGGCCCCCGGGGGGGGGGGGGGGGCCCCCCCCCTTGCGTTTTTTTGGCCCCCCCCCCCCCCCCCCGACCAGCTCGCAGTGCTTCTCTTTTTGTTACCTCGCAGACGCAGGGTTTGCCTTGGGATAGTGATCCGGTAAATCAGAAGCGCACGCAAGCTAAAACCATGAGGCCTTCTTATGGTGACCCAGTATTGGCAAGCCGATTTCGTCGACAAAATAAGGCGGTGAGCTCGTGGATGCTGGCTGGGCTCGCCGCCCTCTCGACGGCGCCCAGCGCCCGACAGCTCGCGAACGCGCAGCCGGCCTACCAGAACTACCCCCTCGTGGGGTGCTTCAAGGACTCGAAGACGCGCGTCCTGCCCTACCAGGAGAATGTACGACCGCTTACGCTGGAGACTTGCGCGGCAGCATGCTTGGCGAACACGGAAGATTGCCATTACGCTGGGCTGGAATTTGGGCAGGAGTGGTGAGTGGAGAAATGTGTGATTGAAAAGGGGACCTCTCGAACCTCCCGACCTCTGTTTACTTGCTTGGGCGCTGGAGGAGCCTGTTGCTGCTATTGCTGTGTCTGTGGGACTGCTGCTGTTGTTGTTGCGTCGGGTTGCTACTGCTCTCCTGCCCGGTCGAATGCCCGCCGACTGCTGTGTGCGGCCTGCTTGCCCGCATTCACGGTCCACATCTGAATGACACGTAGAGGGGCAAGTACGTGGGCTCGAGGTGAAAATGAGAGAACGGTTAAAAAGTTGCGGGCGTGCCCGAGACAGAGGGACCCTCCGACCGCCGCTCAAGCGGGTGTAGCCCGATGAAACGGAAGCCAATTGCGCGGCCAGTCCTTCTCTTCTCCCACGGGAGGGGATTGGTGGCTCGCTCCAGGCCGCATCTTGGATGTTGGCGAGATGACGTGCTTGTACTCGTACTTGTCCAAACTGCCGTGTGTCTGCCGTACGGTTCAAATATTTCGGCTTTTTTCTCTCCTGCTCGTCAAACTGGTATTTTTTTTTGTTTCGTATATACACATACTTGGGAGCTAGAAGTTGATGGTCTGCAACGTGTTTCCTCTCACTCACTTGCACCAGCCCAGAGCATGGCTGCTGCTACTGCTGCTGCTTGTCACCCGAGCCCTCTCGAGGGCGGACGGCTACACACCTTGCCTTACGCACCGCAACGCGCTTATATTCGTCGTTTGTATGGCACACACACAGCACGAGTAAATATCGGTAGTCCACCCGCAGCCGTCCCCTGGCGCTCTCTAATAACAAGTGTTTTTTCATTTCCCACACGTGAAATATTTTCGAGTTTTGTAATTTTTGTTTCGTCGACTTGGTACTTTGGTTCACCCATATATATGTTGTTTTTCGGCAACGGCCTGCCACGACCGACAAACGGCTTGCGACAGCGGTCTCCTCTACTCGTCTACAAGCTCGCATGATGTTCCCGGTTTCCGACCAGCACCTCTGCTGCTGCTTTATGGTCCAACCTGCTCTGCTACTGCTGCTGCTGTGCGTGTTGCACGAGATATCGATCCCGCCGGTTGCCATTTGTGCTGTTTGCCACCATGTTTGCAGAGCTCTCTCTCTCTCTCTTGCCGACCACGACTGATTAAATTCCGCTCCCAACCAGAGACAGACCCAACCGAACTGCAAGGCAGACACCACCCTACAGCCTACAGCCAGACCGTCCGTTTCGAGGCGATACGAAACGTATATACGTGCGTGCCCTATGTATGATATCGTAGATAAAGCATAGTTGGTGTACGGCAGCAGCTATACGATGGGGTACAGCAGCAGTATGATATTAATAGTATGAACTTTTTGTATCGTCATTCGTCATACCCCCGTGGTAAAGCAGTGCAAGCACCACTCCACCATCGTCGTACGGTACGATACGTGCGTACGAGTACCTTTATTTATTTTTACCAGAGACGGTATGTTTATGTTTCATTTGCCCGACTCCCTCGACCTGCGTGTATATAACATGAACATGTGAAGGCGGCATGGGGATTTTGTCTGACTGCTTACTACACCCATGCAGCGTTTAGTTTCGCCTCAAATCAATGTCATACAGCAGCAGTCATACAGCAGTCATAGAGCAGTCCGTCGTAGTGGTCGCGTGGTTGGTCCGCAAGTATGAGCTACATCGAGTATACCTGGTAGTACACATAAAGCTATGTACGACTGCTGCTCTGCTGCTGTACGACATTATTTATACGAGTAGCAATTGGTATATTGGTACATACAGCAGCAGTACGTAGCGAGAGGCCGTGAGCCACAACCTCATTTCCTGTTGCTACGTACTGTCTGTTCGTCTGTGCGCCAGTGACTCAAGAACTTCGGTTGTATCCAGTTTATCAATAGAACATACCAGGTATATAAATATCGAGTCTACGGAAGATCTTCGACTGGAAAAGGGGGGGGCGCACATATTGTTTCCGTGTCTGTCTGTCTGTCTGTCTGTCTGTCTGTCTGTCTGTCTGTTGTTGTTGTTGTCTTCACATTAAACCCGTTCTTTCTACTCAACCACATCAGTACACCCAGTGCCTGTCCTGATTCCCAATCCTAGAGACTGTCTGTCGTGTTATTAATACCACTTACCACTCGCGTCGGAAACTCGAAAACTTTGAACCAAAAACCAGTCAGGCGTATGCACCTTTGGACCATTGGTATTGGTACATACTGATTTGATACGGCATAGAGTAGCGGCGTCGCTGAAGTTACGGTTTATCGAAAGCAGGAGCTAAACACTAAACAGCCGCCCTCCTCTCATCTCACGCTCCCCTTTTAGTACTGCAGTGTGCATAATGAAACATTTCAGTCAAATTCCAAGTGTTTTGTCCCCACATCGGTACTGCAGTACTATAGGGGTTACATAATATCATACGTGCATACGTATTATGAGGTACCTGGTACTCGATGCTACCCGCCATACTTGCCATACTTGCGATACTCCCACCCCTTCGTACGAAGGAAAGTTGAGCCCACAAAGTAAAAAATTGATCGCAGCAGTGGTGCTGCTGCTGTTGTTGTGGGCAGGGAAGGCTCGCTGGAGCGGATGCGGCAAATGCCGTACTTGTTGATATGATATATGATACTCGTATTTATCATACGCACATTTGTGGCAGTTGCGGCAGCCGCGGCCCCTTAGTGCCGAAGGAAGTACTGATACACTTCTGATACTGATAATGGTTGTGGTGGTTATGTTGTCCCTCTATTATAGTCCCTCTATCGTCCAGTCACAAATCAAAATCAAGTACAGAGTCGTGATGTTGATATTATAGTCCCAGTACCGACGATAGACATATCACCACTTTGACATTTCGTACTCGTCCCTGTACGCCCAAAATACGTATCATACGTATATACGTACCTGGTTGCGGTGTCGTTTGATACTGCAGTATATACATGAGGTCGTAGTACAAGTAACGTGACGACGTGGTATCCCTCCATACGTCAGAAACCCTAACCATCTCACGCTTCAACCCTTCCTTTGTCCTCCCTCCTCCCCTCACCCCCCCTTTCCGTCTCCGTTTTCCGCGTCTCTTGTGTCCCTTGTTCTTGTGTCTCTCGTGTCTCTCGTGTCTCTGGCCTTCTTCAACCTCGTCTGCTCCTTCTGCTCCCTTCTGCTTCTTCTCCCGTACCGCTTCTGGTTGGTGCTTTGCTTGTGCTGTCTTTTTCTGCTACGACATACTGGTATATGCTACATACGTACCGCCTTGTTCTGCTACTTCTTATATTGTTGCCGTCGCCGCCGCTGCCGCAACTCTGATGATGACGGTGGTCACCGAAAAAAAAAAAAAAACATTCCACAAAAAAACAAAAACAAAAACAAAAAATCAAACCAACTAAACACGAAAAAAACTATCGGATGTCAGCTTTTGCGGGAAAGACCTCCCCGAGGAAGAATCCACGACATGCGATATGGTGTCCAACGGCGACTCCGAAGTCACCGCGGGGGGCAGATGGGCCATCTCGGTCTACAGCCTGGGCATCACCGATGCCGACACGAACGGCGTGACCAACGACAGCGGCGACGGGGACGTGTACGCGGTGGGTGCCGACACAGACATGAACCCGGTGGGCGAGGGTGCGGGTGCGGGCGGGGGGGACTCGACAGACGTGAGCAAGGAGAAGTCTCCCGTCGTCACCGGCAAGCGCGCTTTCACCGTGGTGAATAACTGCAAGCAGACTGTCCGGGTGGGCTCTACGGGCGGACGGTGAGAATGGGGAGGTGTGCTTGTTGTCATCGGGAGGGGGGGGAGCGGGGGGGGGGGGGCGGAAAGTTGAATGAAGGAAGTGGTTTATTTATCGGAATGTGTGAAGAGTTGATCTTACATCTCGCACATTATAATACACTTGATGGGCCGCGGTATACTATTAATAGTCATATTACGATGTTATATTACTATTAATATTATTATTAACAAAAAGAGGTAGTATTGGTAATGGGTTGGTTGGTGTGGATGAGTTGGTTGGTGTGGATTATCTTTTTTCCTTTAGTCTCGATGCTTTAGGACTTACGAGCATGGACTTTAAAATAGCTCATGACGATGCTACTACGACAGAGTATTACTATGATCATACGTATTATACATGTTAGCAGTGTCAGCAACAACGACTATGAGGCAGCAGCTTCCAACACAGCACCAACATCAGCGACAACAGCGTACGAGTATCATACTATTAATAGCTTTGCCTTTTGGCCGCTGCTTGCTGCATGTTTTCACGTCGTAGAGCAGTTTTGAGTTATTTTTCCGCGGCCTCTCACTGTGGTGACGATTTTTCCAGTCGACTGCTGTTTTCGTGTTTCGTAAATATAAAATGTACAATGGTAAGCATCGGTTGTGCTTGCCCCAATACGATGACTGAAGAGTGTTCCCCCCCCCTCGGTGCTTACGAAGTATATATTGTGTGCGGTATATGCGCATGAGTACATGTATCGTATCATACCCCGAATCAACAACTGGCGTGTGTGCGTCTTTAGCGTGTTCTTCACATACAACCCCCACCACCAATGGTTTCGCGTGCGTTCGGCGAGAGGCTGCTGGATGCGTACTCGTGCGTTGCATGTTCAATGTTTGCGCTTTGGATTGGTCGGCACGGTTAGGGTATCATAGAGGCCGAAGCCGCTCCGTTGTTTTTGGTGAAAAGGGTGGACATTTTTGGGAATTGGTATCACATGTATCTACATCTTCGTACCAAATTTGTGTAGGCTAAATATGATAAGACCTGGTATATGATACCCGTGGGTACCTGTTATATGCGTTGACATCTTGGGCAGTTCTGCATCCTATCCTGAGCCTAGAGCCTTGAGCCCACCCGCCCCGGCGCTCGTCTGCGGGGTTTCATGACCCTCACTCGCGGTTTGTTTGCTATAATATTCATATTGTTGTTGTGTGTTGCATTCATTAATGGCTCTTTATTAACCCTGGTATTAAGACGACATCCAGTATTAATATTAGATACTTTCTGCTTCTTGACACTCGTAGCGCTGGGGTCCGTACCCACGTTCCGTTGGAAAGGCACGTTGCTTGTGTATTTTCACGTGGCTGCCCTTGCACTCGTACTGGTGTTAATGAGCTTACAGATAAGCAGCAGTTCATTTTATTATTGGACAGATTGTAAAACTGCTGTCCTATTAATCTCAGCTTGGCGCCCCTTCACGATTGCCCTACGAAGCCTCTCTGTTGGCTTCGTGCTTGTACGTTTAGTCTGTAAAAACGTAGAATACATCGTACCTGTATCATAGAATGTAGACGAGAGTACAGCATCAGTAGCTTATAATTATAAAAAGTACAGCCAAATTTTACCTGTACGTAGATGCGCAGCAGTAGTAGCAGTATCATCCCGGTACGTGATAGTTTATGCCTCATGCATTGCATGCATTGCATGCATATATACCGTAATACGAGCTATCCGCGGGTACGACGTACGAGCACGATTTGTTTTTTTACGGGGTTCTTGTTTTTTCACGGGGGGTCGGAGATTGAAGATTTCGTATATATTGTACTGCACGTAAAGATTTTTAAGACTCCGACCCTTTCATCAAAAGCTCCAAAGCTGCGTGCGGTCGTCGAAAAGTTCTGTACGCAAGCGCGCCCTTTTGTCCGTTGCCTGGGCTTCTCTCGACTTGCTCCTCTCAATCGCTATTACTTATCGTAAACTATCATACCTATATACCCTCTTATCACATTTTTGTAATACAGCTCAAAATGTTTGGTGTAGGATGCAGTAAAGCTATTGGTGGTACATGTAGTGTTATCATAGTGTCCCGCGCGTCCCGTCGTTCTGTGTTCTGTACTGCGCCAGACCTCCTCGCAGATGGATAGATAGGTATATATATACCAGTAGACTCAAGCATCACCTTGCATGGCGTTACTGCCGTAGTTTGGTTTGTGTCACTGCCGCACGTAAAAACGAGTCTGAACGGATCGGAACGGGCGGACAATGACGATGATGGGGATCAGCTGCGCTTTTTTTTAACGTATCATCTACGAATATACCGTGCACAGATGCTCCCAGTACCCGGGAGTAAAAGTAAATTATGTTTGAGAAAAAATACTCACAGAAACTTTTTTTTGTGTACTAGCAGTAGTACGGGTTTATGTACTTCGGATACTGGAAGTATTTCGAGATTCTGTGCTGTGGATACTGCCAATACTCAAGTGTTTTGCGGTCCGATTATGCGGGTACTCCTCGTGCTGGCTGTATTTCTGGGCCTTCAGTACTGCTCCTCATGCTCCCAGCACTCGCAGTACTTAGGCCGCCAGTACTCTAATGAAATATACTCGATACTCCGAGTATACCGGGAGTATGAAATACATATTATATACCAGGTATACGGGAGCATCTGTGATACCGTGTCATTAGCATCGGTAAGGCCGGTCTTCGTACGTGTACTGCGTAGGAAACGGGGACACTGGCCCAGACAAATAATGTACAAATGTATACCAGGGTACCCTCGTGGATAGATGAAGATTTCTTGTTTTATCATGGGTGTATTCCACACTAACTTGGAGTATAACCGCTCTTGAATTTCTTGTTCCCAACGACCTCTGTCTCAGGCTGAGTTTCTTATGGCGTGCATGCCTGATGAGAGGGCGGGTGCATATGCACGTAGCGGGTTACTAAATAATTTACAGTGGGTGCTCCGATTTAAGAGCGGCATGCCCCTTGACAAGCCAAAACAAGCGCTTATTGCTCTTGTCTGTGTCTGTAGTGGGCAATGTAGTTTTTATTGTAGGCGGGACATGCCGATTTAACCGCTAATGCTCTTATTTAAATCGGGGCACCCACACAGCGGTATTTTACTATTTTACCCCCTTTTTTTCGTCCAGATGTCGGGGTATCGGGATATGCTTGAGGTTGCTTTCCTTCCGATCTCGCCATTTCCTGCATATTTATACTATTAATAGTGGCTCCTACCATAAATAGCACGTATCTATGATATATACCAGGGTTGTGATATTTCCTATTTCCGCTCTTGTTGATGAGGAACTTATCATACGCCGCTTTGCATTTTTTTGTTTCCATTTCCTTTCTCTCTGCCTACGACTTGATACATGTTATACATATCATACCTCGGTACCTGGTATATACGCACCGTATGATACCCACCGCGGATACTACCGGTACAGCAGCATATACATGGAAACGAATACTTATACAGGGGTATCGAACCCTTCGAGCGTACTCGCGCCCCTCACCTTCCTCCCCCCATGTCTGATCGAAATAAGTAAATAAATACGGCGGTGGTTGGTGGTGAGATATCATACGGCCACCTTCTGACAAAATGTAATATGATCTCCTTTTGCTAGAGTCCCTTGTGTAACCGGTAACGGTACCGTACCTTTCATATATCATCAACATACCTGTGCCTAAATCCTAACATGTCTATATGCTTACTCTGGTTTATGGTCTTAACCCCACCCCCTTCCCCCCCCCCCCCCCCCCCCCCCCCCCCTGCCTCCCGGCCCTTTCAGGATTACGTTCGGAGTCGGCACCGACGGGTCAAGCGAACAACTCTGCAAGGATTGGGGAGAGTCCTCGGTCTACAACCCGGGCCCTCTGGGCATCGGGTGCTACTGGGACCTGCCCGACGAGGAGAACGGCAACACCGACCGCATGCTCAAATCGGGGAAGCACTTCCGCTACTACTTGCACGAGACGCTCTCAGAGACCCGCTGGAGCGGCACTATCTGGGGGAGCACCGACTGCGACCTCGTGTCCGGCTGCGCCACGGGGGTCTGCGTCAGCCCCTCGACGAACCACATCTGCCCCGCCTACGTGGGCCCCGGCGGGCCGACGACGAAGGCCGAGTTCACCCTCAGCGACGTGGGCAACGACTACTACGACATCAGCGCCATCGACGGCGTGAACCTGCCCATGATGATCGAGCCGGACGACCCCGTCTACGAGTTCACCGACAGCGAGGCCAACATCTTGATGGTGAGTTTTAGTTGGAGAGCTGTACACTGCAGTTGTACACTATCCATGGTAAATACTAGTAAATAGGGACCAACGGTAAACACAAAAACCTATGAATACCAGGTATATACTTACCTACTTTTGAGTAACACAAATTTGGTCCTGTTTACTATCGTCTATCGTCCTCCGTAATAGAGGTGTTTACCCGACAAGTATATAATACCCGTCTTGAACGGGTATTCGTCGTAACCGGGTATATATATACCCGCCAACTTCTTTGCGGAAAAAAGTACCCGGGGTTACTCGTGAGTATTTTGCGGCTATTTTTGGCGGTTACTCGGGTGTGCCCGTTACTCAGCCGAGTAACCGTCCAACAGCCGGGTACCCGCCTGTTTTTGTCGGCCGGGTACCCGGGGCTCACATACTGGGCGAATGTGAAGTGTTACTCGTATATATATATATACCCGTGACGGGTATGAGTAAGTCGGGTAATGCTCGCGAGTACCCTCGTAGTTGGCAAAAGGGTAACATCTCTATCTTGTATATACTATTGATGCTACTAATACTATTATATTAGTGAAGTGGCTGCCCCGATTTAAGAGAGGACACGCTACATAAGCTTATAGTATAAATATAATACACTTGAAAGAGAGGCCAAATCGGCTGGAGCCGCCTACGTACACTAAAGACTACATACAGCAGTATACCGTATATTTTCCATTGCGGATATCTCTTTCTAACAGAAAAATATTAGTTACGAGAGGAGTTTTCTGACTGTATGATGTATGATAGCTTTCTTAAGTCGGGGTACCGGCTATTGTGTATATTTATATACACGGAAGTATATGACTAACGAATATGTACACATGATGCCTGGTGTGTATGACTCCGCAAATATTAATATTATTGGCAGTACTTGTACTCAGTATACTGGTAAACAGCAAGTTTTATTTTATTTTATAAATTTGGCGTTCACATTTCGTTCACGTTGTTACGCCCCCGAAAGAAACAGCGTAATTTTTTTATGGGCAGCGGCCAAAAACAGGTACACCTGGTCCGTTCGGGGCCAAAAACAGGTACATACTAAAATCAAGTTTAAAACGCACCCCACGAACCTGCCGTTCCTTGCAATGCAAAGTAAGAGTTTTTTTCATGCTCTTCGTGCTTGCCCGGTGGCTACGTATACGAGTAGCTGTTATTAATAGTACGAGGAACGAACGCCTGCTGCTGTATTCTCCCTTCTCAACTTTTGTGACACCCCTGGTATTCCAAGTCAACCACAATCCCGAAGGGGAGCCTTCCAACTCGTATTATTTCGGCGGAGGTGTGCAGGCAGATATGTGTGTGTGTCGCTCGAGTGGCGTGTAGTGCGAGAGGTGTGAAGGGAGAGGGGGGTCTCCGCGTACGTCGGCATTTGTATAGGGGGCACAGGGTGGAACTATGAAGGGCCTCTGATTGGCTTAAAAACGACAAAAAAAGGGTGAAAGTCAAGCAGAGTAGACAAAGTCAGGTATACCTGGGTTTTGAAGAGGCAAAAACCGGTACAACGAGTTTTGGACCAATGGCAGCGCACGTGGAGTGCGTTTTTGACTTGGTTTTAAGTATGTACCTGATTTTGGCCGCAAATGGACGAGGTATACCTTTTTTTGGCCGCTGCCCTTTGTTTATTAATACATATACGAGCACTTTCTTGCCTCCCTCGGACGCGGGAAGGAGCCTCTCGCTGCTGGCGATAAAAATAATCTGACCGTTGGGGACAATCAGACCGTTGGGGATAATCTGACCGTTGGGGACCTCGTTACCACGCCGACCGGTTGTCTCCCCCTGTCACTCCTGGTGCTTGTGGTGCCACTGCTGGTGTCGAACGGCTTTCTTCTTTTTTTTTTCTCTTTTTTTTTTTTCTTTTCGGTCTTGTTTTTTCAGTCCGAGGATCTTATCACATTAGTCGTATATTATCTGTGTATCTATCTACCAGGTATCTATCTACCCGAGGGCAAGGCGCTCGTTTCGGAACACGTATTTTCTACATATTTCACGACATACGAGAATATGTGATAGAGCGCTTTTCCTTCCGAGAAAGCTGTGAAACCGGCTCTGCTGCTGCTGCTGCTGCTGCTGCTGCTGCTGCTGCTGTTTCCGATATCGTTCTTGGAGAACACGAGAAGCTACTACTGTTATCGTGTATCGTTATCTTCGTTGGACATAAATATATATTTCTTGGAGAAAACGATAAATCTGCTGTTTTATCGTTTTTATCGATATCGTTGTAGGACAAAACGATAAATCTGCTGTTATCGTTTATCGTCATCGTTGTTGGACAAAACGAGAAGCTGCTGGCCTCTGTTTTTCGATATCGTTGTTGGAGGAAACGAAAAAGATCGCATGTATCATATTATCATCGTTCACATATTTACGTGGACTATCCCTGGTACGTACCAGGTACATGTTTTGTGTATCTGTATTTATGAATATGATGCAACGTTCCCGGCACTGGAAAGCGCTTATGTATGTGTCCGTTGACGTGAGTATGGTATCGTCCCTCAGTGGAACCCTCTCTCAAACTTGAACTTGCCACACGTCGATATCGATTTTGCCTGTTTTATTTCCCCCCTTCTGCACTACGTATCTGTGTGCTCGAACTTTGGTGTGGCTACTCGCTCCTCTCAAAGTGAACCTTGCAGTGTTTTTTTTTTGTGTTTGAAATATATTCATAGCATACCCCTGGTATAATCATGTTTTTCCCCTATTCCCCTTGCCTGTGGTCGTCAGGGGACATCCTGCATACATCCCCGGGTTTTTACCGCACTATTTAATGCCTGTGTTTACACCTCCCTGCCGTCGTCGTGTGTTGCCGCATCGTCTCCGTCTCCCTCCCCCGTCATACGACTACGGCCATGCATGAAAATAAAGAAGTACACCCCCCCCTGGTCGATGAAAACCCGACACGCTCCGTCCCGGCAGTGTAGGGATGCGAGGGTCTATGGTCATACGACTACGGCCATGCATGAAAGTAAAGCACACCCCCCCCTCCCTTCCCCCCCGTTAAAAAAACCGGCCATGTGCACGGCCAACAAACAAGGTGGATGAAAGACCCTCAGCTCGAACAAATAGTCAGAGACGAGTTGGAATCGGCCGCTTCGCTTGGCGTGCGCGCAACTCCCACCGTCTCCCTCAACGGCATTCACATGATGCACCTTGTCGGGGCCGACCAGCTGGCAAACTTCGACCTGTTCGTCGGCAGAGGAATGTCTCCCCAGCCACTATACCATCACGCCGGCTTGGTGCTAGGAATGTCTGCCTGGTCGGTGAAAACCCGACATGCTCCGTCCCGGCATTGAAGGGATGCAAGGGTCTATGGTCATACGACTACGTACGACCATGCATGAAAATGAAGTACTCCCCCCCCCCTATAATTATATGATATATTTATAGGTTGGGTTGGCGTCGATTGGCAACGACGCTGTAAAACACGCCTCTCACTGTGTGAGCTAGACAACCAGGGTGCCGTTTGCTTTTTTTTTGGCGGTCACCAAGGCTGGCGGTCGAGTTAGATTATTTGTGCGGGGTGGAGAGCCTTTGCTCCGCACAAGGGGAATGATTGTATCACGTAGTGTGTATATGGTAAGGCACCAACCAGGCAGTTACATAGTGCTCCTATTGCTGTTTCAGGAAGTGGCCACACCAGAAATTTAATCACCTCATTGAAGCTGTCATCCATATGTAAGTCCGCCTTACAAACGGTTCTTCTTAGGATGCAGCTCACCCTTCATACGATTCGCCCAACACCTCATGGCGCTTCGCACTTGGTGCTAGCAATGTCTGCCTGGTCGGTGAAAACCCGACATGCTCGGTCCCTGCATTGTAGGGATGCGAGGGTCTATGGTCATACGACTACGGCCATGCATGAAAGTAAAGCACACCCCCCCCTCCCTTCCCCCCCGTTAAAACAACCGGCCATGTGCACGGCCAACAAACAAGGTGGATGAAAGACCCTCAGCTCGAACAAATAGTCAGAGACGAGTTGGAATCGGCCGCTTCGCTTGGCGTGCGCGCAACTCCCACCGTCTCCCTCAACGGCTCGCCTCCCGGATGACGAAAGACTATGCGATCATAATTTTTCGGACGTCTTGTGTGTGTTTCAGTATGTACAACCGAGCATGTAAAATTGACCTCTTGAAAAAAAAAAGTACGACTCGTACGTATTTTCCAACGTACGTAGCCCTATCCCTACATACATGTAAGTAACCCTGACCCCCAACCCTGTGACCCGTGTGAAGCGTTAAAAGCGAAAAGCAAAATGGTGTAACGTTAATAACGTTGTTTTTTTTGCTCGTAGGTGCGGTTTATTTGCATCATGATGTGTACCACGCAACATGTACACATATATATATTTTAAAAAAAACAAAAAAAAACAACAGCTGTGAGCTCGAAGATTTCGTCGAAGCTCATCTTTGCTATATACTTCTTTTTTTTTAATTATTATTTCTAGTGTGTATACGTCTATTAATAGTACACGTACTGTTTGTAGCAGGTATGTATCATATTGCAGGGTACATATGTACATATGGTAATAATACTGAGTGACTGACTGCTGTGGTCGTTTTGCTGTTCATATTGTCGCCGTTTTTTTTCTTTCTTCTTTTTTTTTTTTCGTATTTCAGCCCGTCCCGTGCACGGCCGACTCGGAGTGCAGTGGTCAGACTTGCGGCGTCCACCCGCAGCGGTGGGCCGACGGCTCGTATAAGGGAGGCGTGGAGCAGGGGTCCTGCGGCAAGCACGTGGCATGGGTAAGAGGGAGAGAAAGCCAGAGATTGATGGAGATTTTAGTTGAGGTTTGGCTTGCTTCTTGGTTGTTAGAAACGGGCACAAAGCTGCTGTACTACTTTACGTATATGGTACAGGTATCCTCCTCGTCGTCTTTTGCTGCTGCTGTCTCTTGTCAATGATGTAAGGAGACATGACAAGCGAGGAAGGCGTGCCCTGTCTAGGGTGTAGGGGCAAGTGTTCCACATGAAAGCCTGCCAGTACCCTGGTATTAATAGTTGTTTTGTGTAAAGTCAAGGCATGTCAATTCTGGCAATTTTGCTGTCTGCCAGGGCGCGAAAGCGCTGTCTCCTGTCTCTCCTGGCATATTTGGTGCCTAATTTCTCGTAGTGGATGTGTGTTGTGTTCACTTCACAGGTACCAGGTATTCGTTTCGTTCTACAGTAGATACTGACTGGTATTAACTATTAACACATATCCATTCAACATGATGTGATACCTTGTACACTACCCATAGACAGTCGACATCTAGCCCTCTTTTTTTTTTTTTTTGCTCTCTTCGATTTGTCTTGGGGGTCTATGGATTCCTGGAATGATTGTATGCATGTTAAGCTTGTCGTATCCAGTACGATGGGGTATTTATATACGATAATGCACTCTGTTGTTGTTGTTGTCTGCTCTCCTTTCGTACCTGCATTGCAAGGTGTAATATTAATAGTATCTCTACTACTGTGTGTAGCGCGCACACTGGGTGTGCTGGATGTCCTCTGGTATGATAATGTATGCATATACTTGGTATATGTATAATAGAAAGCACGGTTTGATGTTAACCCTTATAGGACTGGAGTCCCGTTTTGGGGACAAATTACTTATAATTAGAGTGGATTGTCCCCAAAACGGGTCTGCAGTCCTAAAAGGGTCAAGAGCACACACGCCACCTATACGTATCATACCTATGGGCTATGACCCTCCAAAAATAACCCATCGTATCATACATATTACATGTGTGTGCTGGTTTTTCGTCGTTCTTATGTACTACGTTCGAGTATGATTCGACATTTTTGCATCCTACGAGTATACCGGTACTATCGTAGATATGATATTTTTTACTCATAATCTTATGTGATACCTGGTACTGATATTAATAGTCGATAGACCAATATTAGTTAGCCGTGCAATACGGTTATAATGTTGTAATGGATATGTTCAATATCAACATGTCAATTCAAGCTATATATTCCATTTTTATTTTTTTTTCAGTTTTGTTAGGTTTTCCTTGTCTTCTCGTTTTTTTAAGCACGTTTTTTTTCACCTTTTTCGTTTCTTCTTTTTTTTTTTTTTTTTTTTTGCAGCGTGGGGCCCAACACAAACTCTCTGCCTGTATGTGGAAAATTCCAATTTCGAATAGTCCTGTTGTCTGCTTGCCGCCAGGCGATTGGCAAGTACAAATGGCAAACCACAAAATCCAGTTTGGCTTCCTATCCTGCTTGTTGGCACATATGTTACATACGTACAACTAGCAACCACAAAATCCAGTTTGGATTCCTTTTCTTCTTTTTCTTCACCTGAATCTCCTCCAGCCTGCATATATAAAACCCTACCTGGTAGTTCTTAGTCTTGTTCCTTTGTTCTTCCCCCCCCCCCTCCCGTGCCCCACGTCCCCCCCCCCTCCCCCCTTTTTTTTTCTTTTTTTTTCAATCTGACAACTACACAAACCCAGTTCGGATTCCTTTTCTTCTTTTTTTTTCTTCTCCGGAATCTCCTCCACCACCTGTGTATATATATTAACCCTTGTTCTTTTTCTTGTTCTTTGTTCTCCCCCCCCCCCCCCCCCCCAAACTTGTGTGTGTGTTTGTAATCCTGTCTCCTCTCGGCGGCGGCGGCGACGCGCTATATAATATATATACGGCGATAATTATGACGCCAACGAAATCGAAAACAAAAACAACAAAACAAACCAAAACAAACCAAAACAAACCTAAATACGCAACAGGTGAGCGCGGGCGGGGCCTGCGCGGGCGGCTGGACCTCGGGCGTCTTCCCGGACGCCTTCCCCTTCTTCTGCGGCGAGTCGGTCAGCGACGGGATGCGCGCCAACATGTACGGCTGCCACGGAGGCGCCCTCGCCCACTCCGGGTACACGCCGGGGGCCGACAGCACGGCCTGCGGCTGTCCCGACTGGATTCGGGACGACGTCTTCGCGCCGTCGATCTCTGAGTGCAACGGGGTTAACGAGGAGTGGGTGGCGAAGGCGCAGCCATGGGCGAGGCAGCTGAAGGAGGCGTGCCCCACGGCGTACACGTTCCCGTACGACGACCAGACGTCGACGTTCATGTGCATGGACTGGAACGGGGACGAGCGGA
Organism: Saccharina japonica; assembly: GCA_008828725.1. Taxonomy (NCBI): domain Eukaryota; class Phaeophyceae; order Laminariales; family Laminariaceae; genus Saccharina; species Saccharina japonica. Next base: position 5,643 of record MEHQ01004173.1, on the reverse strand, counting down.
CGGAGGATATCGTCAACACGCAGAGCTGTGAGTTTGCTTGCTTGCGTGTCGCACGCGCGCGCGTGCGTGCGGCGCTGTTGTTGTTGTTGTTGTTGTTGTTGGTGGTGGTAATGGTGGTGTTGGTGTTGTTGGTGGTGTTCCTTTTTAATCCTCCGTTTTTTTTTTAATCGCTCCGATCGGTTTTGGTGAAAATGAAGCTTAAGGTTGCCGCACTTACACCTTCCCGAATACGCGGCGTTGTTGTTGTTGTTGTTTAATCCTCTGACGGTTTTGGTGACCACGCTTCCACCTTCCCAAATGTGTGTCGTGGGTTAATTTTTTTAGCCCGTCGTTGCTGTTGTTCGGGGTTGGTGGTTTGTGGTGGTTGTGGTTGTTGTTAGTGTTGGGGGTATACTATATCGAACGACTGAATCGAGTTCTATACGAACGATATATTACCGATATGATAAAACAGAAAAATCTGCGTATACGATAGTCGATATCATATATATACGAATATACGATTTCGATATTTTATAGATATATGGAGGCTTTCGTTCGGTGTCGTCAGGGCATGAAAAACACGGGGCTGGAGGGCAAAAACACGCTCGATATATATATACGATATTTCGATATGATAACACGGAAACTTTCGGTACTATACGACGTCGTACACTCGTCGTTCCTAATAGTTGTGGTTGGTGAGGGCGGTCTCGGTGGTTGGTGTTGTTGTTGGTGGTGGCTGGTCGTTTGCTGTCCGATGTTCCCCGTCCTGGGTCCTCTACGCGAAAGTGCGCAGGTGCTCTCGCCTCTGATAAAAGCGGCAGCTTGCGTGCTTTTTTACCACACTGCTAACTGTTCTTAGTAGCACAATAGCACAATAGCACAATCCGTGACCCTCCCAGGAGGCGAAGAAATTGACAATATTTTCGTTGAGCGAGTGTCAGGGTTGTAAACGTTTGAAGGCCACTCCCTCTGAAACGGTGAGATGGGAGAACAGACTGGGGAAATATCGGCGTTGGCTTATGAGCCGCGGCTCCTGTCCGCTTGTTTCATCATATGCCCTTGTCACCCCCCCCAGCTCCGTCTCGAAAGGGATGCGTGGTCAATGGTCAAATGACTAAGGCAAGCAATAAATGAGTACGCCCCCCCCCACCCGCCCTGTGCCTTACGCCTCCTTTCTCCTTTCTCATATCTTCTCCCGCCCTTTTGCCCTGTCCCCCTGTCCCCTGAACCCCCCCCCCCCAACAACTTGGTGTCGCGCGCGCAGACACGATCACGTTCTGCCCAGGAGACACGGAGGAGGCGATGTTCGGATGATCTTCAAGGCCTTTTTTGCTTGATTATAATTGATTGATAGGTTGATTTGATTGATTGATGGTTTGTTTGTTTGTTTGCTTTTGTCCGCGAGGGAAGGTTTGACTCTTTTGATTAGTGATGGCTCGTATCAACAGCTGCGTTTAACAAGGGATGAGGTGGGGGGGGCGAGGGTGTCGTCGTCGTCGTCTCGAAAAGACTCTCTCTGATTGGCCGCCGCAACAGTTACTTTTGTTTTCTCCCCGTGTGCGCGGGAATGGAAAAAAAAATCATGTGGCGAAAAAAAGAACGCTCCCATCATTTTTTTTCCAGGTTTTTCCTTGTCGTTTCGTCGGGTTTCCAGGCGTCTGGGAGGCGGGCGGGCGTTTCCCCCTTGTTGGGTACATGCCGGTGAACCAAAAAGACCATGTCGGTGGACGAGGGGAGGGGGGGGGGGGGGCGCGGGGTTTGGAGAGGTGGCCCCCTTTTAAAAAAGTTACTGCCGTGTTAGGTTACATAAATAGTTTGGGACCCCCGCTGCAGTGTTTATATGTTCGAGCGAATTTTGGGTTTCTTGGCGGGGGTGCGGGGTTTGGGTTGTTGGTACAGATGGGGGTTTTGCGCGGGGATGGAGGGGGGNGGGGGGGGGGGGGGGGGGGTCGGTTTTTGCGTGCAGTTGATTATTTTGCGCCGGGGAGGAAGGTATCGTATGGTTGTTGGTGTGGGTCGTACCGTTTTTGATTTTATTTTTTCGCGCTGATTGTTTGAGCGCCGTTATTGTTGTCGTTGTTGTTGTTGTTATCGCCGTTGTTTGAATTTGGCCCAAGGAAGCAAGAAAAAAAGAAAGAAAGGTTGGCTTGTGCCTTTGTCGGTTGGCAACCGGTGTCCTCTTTTTGTGTTTTGTTACGGCAGAGCCCCGCCCCCCCGCCCCCCCACTCCTCTCGACGTTGTGCAAGCAACCCCCCCCCCCCCCCGCTCCCCACCCCCCCCCCCCCCCCCCCGGCTGCCCTGGGGGGGGGGGGGGGGGGGGGGGGTGCGACGTAGTCTGTCGAATTTGAGAGACATAAGAGGGGGTTTCTCAGGAGATTATCAGGTGGCGTGTTTTTGATGTCAGTTCAAGCCATTCACGCCGGTCGAATAGTGGAAAAAAACAACGATAATGTTGCTACGTGCGTCATTTTCGCCTTTCGCCTGCCCTAGGGGTGGGTGGGGGTGGTGGTGGAGGGGAGGGGAGGGGAGGATAGCCATCGAACCCCGTACCTGCTGGGAGTGCGTTTTCTTTCAAGCGCGCTGACTGCTGTAAGGTTATACGTAGTACGGAAGAGGGTGGCTGTTTTTTTATTTATTGTCTTTCCCTTTTTCCTTCTCGTGGGTCTGGCTGGGAGAGTATTGAATATGTTAAAGTGTTGCGTGGTAGTGGTATGGATGCATGCTGGCGGGGGGAGGGGGTGGGGAGGGCAGTCCAGCCTAGCTAGGCGTTTGGCTGACGATGAGAGGAGGAACACAATAATGAGAGGAGGGACTTGCAATATTCCCAAATTGATTCCGAGGAGGTCGGAGCGGAGTGGGCAGAGGGCTGGGGGGGAGGGGGGGGGGTTGAGGGCGTCTCAAGTTAGAACTAGATCGGGCCCGTCGGTACCGCCATTTTTGTTTTCATCGTGTGTAGACGAAGGAGGAGGAGGAGGGGGCGCGCTGGTGGGGGGAGGGGGGGGGGGGGGTCGTCATTGTCCAAAAATACATGAATATCCATGAAGCTAACTGTCATGAAAGTCGTCGATGGGGATTTTGAAAAGGAGCCGAGAAAAAACTCAAAATGCACATATTCATTAGGAATATGTAGCTCAGGAACAGGTGTGCGATGGGGCGCGGTCCTTTGCCTCGTGTAGAGAGAACTACCGTCGATTGAGAGAGAAAGGTCGTTTTTGACTCTTTTTTGTTTTTTGTTTTGCCACACGACGTCGCCGATTGTTGGGGCGCGCGCGCTTTGTCGCCCAGCTCGGTTGGTGCTACACTCACTCCCATATATATATATATCTCGGCTCGTTAGTAGCTTTTGGTTTGAGGCGGCTGTGGATCAAATCGGTGGCAGTTTCTTAAGCAACCTTATATACCCTTTTAAGGAGTTTGCGGTTACAAGGTAGTTTGTCTTGCATTGTTTGCCGAGAGCAGTTGTGAGATATGCTACGTACGTATGTAGACTCCAGATTCTCGCTCCACCTCCACCGGCTGGCGGCGGGGGATGGGGTGGGGTTACTAGGGCGGGGGGTAAAAGCAAGCGATCAGTGCGAGCAGGAGATGGGGTGCACAAGGAGGGATTTTGAGAGAGAGGAGAGAGAGAAGAGTGCCCTCTGCCCTGCCCTGCCCTGCCCTGCCCTGCCCTGCCCTGCCCCCCCCCTTCTTATGGGTCGTATATAGGATGCCATAACTTCTGCAAGGAAAAGGGGTGCTTTTCGGGAGAGAGAGCATATACCGCATTATGGCAAAGCAAAAAAGAGGGTCGAAACGGTGCTGGCTGCGACGACCTCTGTCGGCGGACGGACGGGCGGGCGGGGCGAGAGGGAGGGAGGGAGGGAGGGAGGGCATTGCCACGAAGTTCCTGTCTACAGCAACAGTACCATAATAGAAGTACTATTAATACGTACTATTGTGTACCTGGTATAATCGAGAGGAGAGAGGGACCATTTATTATTGATTGGGGTGTGTCTGCCTGTGTGTGTGTGTGTTTTTTCTTGGTTTGGTCAAAAAAAAAAAAAAAACGTGCGCGTAGGATGAAAGAGAAGCTATTACGTATAGTATAAAGCACGCGGTCTTTTGTTGAAATAAAAATTATCCGTGAACAACGTTTTTTTTTTTTTTTTTCTCTGGGGAACCCGTATAGTCTGTTCAGCTAAAGCGTGTGTCCCCCTCCCCCACCCCTCCCTCTCTTCCGTCCTACACGGGAGAGAGAGAGAGGCGGAGCGAGCGGGGGAGGGAGGGCGGCGGCGGGAGAGAGAGGGAGAAAAAAAAAAGTCGGGATGGTTTTGTTTGATTGATTGTTTTGGCAATAATAAGGTGGTTCGGTTTTTGCCCTCCTCGTGTTCGCGTGCTTTTCATTCCGGACGTTTATTGTCACTTTTAGTACTGCTGTAGTACTTTTGTTTTGTGCAGCAGCTATTACTATGAATAGCCTGAGAGGCGAGACACACGTACCCGTACAGATATTATAAGCTGGGTGGTAGTGGTGGGGGGGGGGGGGGGGGGGGTTGGAGGGGGCCGGTGGGCGGGGGGGCAGGGGCTGCGACGTTTACATCCCCCCCCCTACTCTGTTGGCCGCGACCCCCCGTTGGTCGTAGTTGTTGCAACCACCAACCAGTCAGTGAGTGCTCAAGAGCAGTTCCGCACATACATAGTTCGTCGGCTGCTGCGCTTTGAATATTGAGTTCTTTCTTTTTTTCTGGGTGCTGCTGGTGATCTTGTCACTGCTGCTTTTGTTGCTGCCTTTGCTGCTGCTTTTTTGCTGTAGTTTTGGTTTTGTTGTGTGATGATGATATATACACGATTGTTGTTATTAATAAGATGATCGTGTATATTTTTTTCATACGTATCGACGAAAAAAAAAAGCCGACGCCCCCCCCCCTTCCATTTGTTATGTTTCTTTGGTATTATTATTGTTGTTGTTGTCTCCTCTTATTATTATCAGAAGTACAAAGCAAAACTTAGCAAGTATGTGGCGATGGTATAGGTGGTGGTGGGTGGTGGGGCTGGTGGTGGTGTAGGTTTTTATGGGACAACCGTTTCCTTGTCTCCGCATCGATAAAATCCGAAGGAACAAAAAATGAAAAAAAGAAAATAAGTGTGTTTGCCAGTCTCACTTGTTTTTTTGTTTTTGTTTTGTTTTTTGTCGTGTTAAAAAAGTCGTATTATAGCGATATATATGATGATTCATTTCGTAATAGGATATTATTATTGGATGGATGGATGGATGGCTTTTTCCCACTGCGACCTACTTTTTTTTTTTCCTCGTTGCTTTTCGTTGCTTTTTTTTTATGCGTAGATTATCATCGTGCGTGTTGTGTGGTGGGGGAGGCGGGGGGGGAGAGAGAGGGAGGAGGTTAGGTGTGTGTGTTGTTCTCTTTTTTTCTTTTTTTTTCTTTTCGTGCTGTAACTGTTGTGTATGTCGCCGTCATAATGTTTTTCTTTTCTTCTTTTTTTGTTGTCTTGTGGTGTGGGTTACGGGCGCACAAAGGAAACAAAGAAGGGACTCGTACTTCGTAGCGACGGGAGGAGGGTGTCTAGCTGCCTGCCGATGATTGGATGGATATATATATACATATTTTATATATATATGCTTCCTCTCGTCATTTTTAAGACTGCTAATTTTTCCTTTTT
>MEHQ01002109.1:0-80923 GCA_008828725.1 Saccharina japonica | reverse complement strand
TTTCCTATGCGGTTCGATTTCGAGCTTCAGATTTGTATTTTTCGATCTCAAAAACTAACACGGCACCGTCCTATAATTAATGCAGTCCGATTGTGCAGTATACTCCGAGTATCGCAGTCATTTCGTACTCCGAGTACTTAAGAGTATTGGAGTACTGTAGCGGCCTGAATACTCGGAGTACTTGAAGTATTGAGCAGTACTGAAGCCCCAAATACTCGGAGTACAAGGAGTACCCGCAGTATCGGACCCCGAAATACTCCGAGTACAAGCAAGTATCGAGAGCGTTCATACCCGAAATACTCCGAGTACGAGCAGTATCCCGGAGTATTCGAACCCCGAAATACTGAGTACACAAAGTACCTGAAGTATGTATATCTCCAATACTCCTTACTTTACTCCAAGGTACTCGGAGACATCATCTGTGCAACATTGAGAGCAACGAGGAACTACCCCTGAGCCCGCGGGAAAAACGCCGGACAAAGACTTGCATTGTGTTTCAGGACTGGAGACTGGAGCAACGCAATGGGATAACTCATTCGATTGCTGTATACTGTAACACATTGTGACAAAACTTGCTCGATAATAAGTGGCCCTTTCTCAACACATATTTTTTAGTAAGACCGGAGACAAGCAACGCGAATGTTACTCATTCGATTGCGATACTAACACAATACTAATACGAGTACCAATAATTTCTTACGTTTCCGGACAGAGTTCTCCGGTCCTTGGACCGGAGACTCAGCGAGCATAATCCCAAAAGTGAAGGCCGATTTTCAAGATGATAGGCGTGACAAAAGTTGCCCAAGTTACTCAGCGTGACAGAAAAGTGACCCTCAAAATCAAGTTGATAAGCGTGACTGAAACGTGACCCCCTGAAACACACCAAGGGTACCCCCTTGTCCGCTCGATCCCCAAAGACCGTTCTGGGCGTACAGCAGCAGCGTCGCGACGGTTTTTGCACGCCTCGACAGCCTAGCAGACACCATACGCCTCGGCGGAGTATCAGCAACAGAGGTGCGGTGTGTGCGACGCGCTGAGGATAGCAGCACGCACCGAGCAGATCCGCACGCAAACACGCCGAGCACTGAGTGACCTTTGGGAGTTTCCACACTCATGATGAATAATTTCCGCGACAGAGCCCAGTAACTAAAGTCACTGGGAATATTGTTTCAACAATGTGAAGGGGTGTTGTGATGATCTGCGAACTGGCGTATGAGTACATTAGCTAGAGTACATGCCACGCCTCGCCACGTGTATGAGTACGTATCACGCGTCGGCTCGCAACAGCAACTGTGACTCTGAATCGGTACAGCAGCAGCGGCAGCAGCGGCAGCAGCAGCAGCAGCAGCAGCAGCAGCACAACAGCAGTAGTACAGTACATGACACCTAATAAGAAACAAGGCATATGGTCCAGGCTCGATTTGGTATTTGAGAGAGGGTGCTTTCTACACTAATTTCAATATAACGACTCCCGAATTTCTTATTTTCCTCGAAATCTCAGCCTGGCTTTCTCATTAGCCTGTTTCTTATTAGGTGTCCTGTACTGCTGTACGTCAACGTTCGGATGCTTCGTTGTGTCAAAATACAAAATAATACCAAGACAGGTCGACTCGAGCGCACTCGGCGCGTCGCCGCCAGACCAGAGGCAGCCGGCGTGGCTTCGGACGCTTGGGTTCTACACCTAGTACAGAGCACTTGGCGCGTCTCTTCGCGGCGCCAAACCACGACAACAGCAGCAGTTAGTTGGTTTCCCCGTTTATTGAAATATCTGCACGTACTACAAGTCGACCTGTCTTGGTATTTTGTATTTTGACACAACGAAGCATCCAAGCGCCGAGCGTTGACTGGCTGTATGTACTGCTACTGCTGCTGCTGCTGCTGTAAAGCCTACGAGTACGGAGAGGCGCGCGCCGAGTGCGCTTCCCTTCGTCTCTAGGCCCGAGGCCGCGCCAGCCGGTTGTAGTTTGGCGCTGGCGTATAGCACACAGACACAGGCAGAGCGCACCAGCACAGATAACTGAGGCAGTTCAAACGCTGCTTATTTTATGCGAACAATAATGAGCAAGCAGTAGAGGCAGCAGGTAGAGGGCAGGTATCCAGACCGCTCGCTATGATAGCTGCTGCATTGCATCATACAGCTCTGTCCCGAAATATAAGAACTTTTTATTATAGTTACGTATTAATTTCAATACATTTATTATATTTCGCGAGGGAGTGGTACCAAGAAGAGCGTGGCAAGAAGCACTGCCCTTGCATGGGGCATTCGTAAAGGATCTTGGGAGTCGTTAGGCATTGCTTGTGCACGGGACAACATATATATGGGTCTGATGAACACTACATACAGCAGTACGTAGCGAAAAAACAATCGTGCACGCTGGGTGACAATTATTGTACACCCAGATTGTTATTACATGGGTTTTACTGTGTACTCGTACGAGTGCAGCGGTGTCAGGAGCCGGTGCTACCTCTGTCGCACCCCCCCTAGTGAACAAATAAACAAGAAACAAGCAAAAAAACAAATTGAAACAAATAATATAATTCAGGGCTAGTCGAACCGATACCTTGTGCCGCACGATCTACCATTTCGGTTCTGCATTCAGTCGTCGACAGCTACTCGTAGCTGTATCATTAGGGCCCATCTTAACGAACATCGCTTTTTATTGAAATGGGAAAACAATTTTTGTGTTTCGTTTGTTTTGAATACGATTTCCCTGAAAAAACGTGTTTGGGTCTTATCGAGGAATGGTGTATTGCGTCAAAAAATGAGAATAACGCACAAGGGTCAACGAACACCCGTGATTAACCAACGAGGCGACCTACGGCCTGTGTCTTCCCCGGGGCGCCGCTGCCAGCGGAAAATTATGTCTGCCAGCACCAGCTAGGAGGCTATCACTCTAGGGATGTCTTGGGTGGGCTGGCGCAGCCCCGAAGCCCAACGCGGGCAGCAGCGACGGGGATACAGCGATCGAACTTCTACGCCAAGTCGCGACCTGGTCGGTGCTCGTGTGGTTTGGGAGGCAAAGAGGGGTGAAAAAATCCCCCCGACGTGAACAACATAAAACAACAAACAAACAAACAAACACAAAAAACAAACAAACAAACACAAACAAACGTGGCGAGTAACTTGCCAACACATGGAAAGTCATCAATTTGTTGTGCCAAGTATGCGTCGTTAAAAAAAACGACCCTTAGAAGGGCCATTCCTAACGAACGAAAAAAATCACGATTCGTGAGGTTTTTTGTCGTGAATCGTGTTTTTTTTTGTCGTGATTCACGACAAAAACCTCACGATTCATGACGCCAATTGTTTTACAATTAATTTATTAAAAAAAAACAAAATCACGATTCACGACATTTGTCGTGGCTCAAAATACGCCTGATCAAGGCACTACGTAACCCACCCGACACCAACGGTATCCGAGGGCCGGTATAAGGGCATGCCAGGCCCTGCTCCGTACGCCGGTTGTGGACAGCGAGCGGCTGCCTAAAGGCACTGCTGGGTGCGGTGTAACGGGCCTGCTGTGACCTCGAAATCTCGAGGAGGCGGAGACACAGCGTGAAGAAAAAAAAGCAAAAATAATCTGAAAATCTCATGGGCCAGGCAGAGCAGACGTCATGTCAGCGAGATTGGAACCTCGCGCGGACCTGGCCTGGCCGACGGCGCGTGAGGTTTGAATATCACAGACCGTGTCGGGCCTCTGGCCATGGTTTGAATCACGGACCGGGTCGGGCGCGGTCGGCCCGGCACGGCCTGGCCGTGACCTACCTGCGAGAGTTGGCCCTACCCTCAAATACCGTTGGTTTGAAAATATCGGATTTTTTATTATTTGAAAATATCACGAAACGTGACGAAAAAGCACCTATTTTCGTTAGGAAAGAAACATCACGAATCGTGATATTTTGTCATGCCAAAACGTCATGAATCGTGATTTTTTGTTGTTCGTTAGGAATGGCCCTGATGGTAGTACTAGTCCGGAAATATAGGGACTGTTTAAGCGTTATTATGAGTATTCAAATTCTCTTATATTTGCGGGCAGAGTGTGGCATATTTTTCTGTGTGAGATCTGAAGGAAAACCCGTTCTGCACTACTCGTACTGCAAGTACGGGGTTTGCTCGCTGCTGCAGGTATCCGCGAGGGCTCGAATCCACAGAGACAGCGCTATACTGGTGCTGGTTATGTAGTCTGCTGCTGGGGTTGTTGTGGTGTGGCTAGGCACCCGCACTCAAAAGCTTGTGCATCTGGCCTCTGGGCACATGGTACGTGTAGGGACACAGCAGCCTGCGCTGGTCGACGACGAAAACTAGATACTAGTGTCGATTTGGTTGCGAGATTAACCCGCGGTCGTTTTGTTGAAAACATTCTTGGCATGTGGAAGAATCGTTCTGAAATAGGGAGTGTTCACAAGAGATGGTGGTTGTTCGATTGGTACGAAGTCGGCCGGTATAGTAGTTCTAACGAAAGCTTGGCCGGTACGAAGTCGTTGTCGGTCAAAATGTACTAAAAAGGCCCGCGGGCCTTTTAATCGGAAAATCATCCTCCGCGATCAAAGAATGGTTTTAAGGTAGGATTAGGTATTTCAAGCACTGGTGTCATCTGAGGGTTTATTGTCTGTATGCGCTCAAATATTATTAGTGGTAGCGGCTACATGACTGATACAAAGCTGGCGGAGGCCCTGAGTCGATTTGGTCGCGAAAGACGCCATTCCGGCAGCCCGTTTTGTCGACCGTACCTTATGCGTGAATGGACAGTTAACTTGGTTGAGGTACTTCACGAGATAATATCCGTTTGCTTGGTACAAATTTGGTTTAGGAAGCTAGAGACTAGCCTGACTGGAAACTCGATTGGTGAGGAGCCGTCGGAGAAAAACATATACTGCAGAATATTTGGTGGTGAAATTGGCCCGTGTTATCTTCATCGAACACAGAGTTTGCGTGGGTAAAATATGTTTCAATACTAGGTTGGGTGTTCCCAAGAAACGATGGCAGCGTAATTGGTTCGATTTCGATTCGGACTGTAGCTCTAACGGAAGCTTGGCCGGTACGAAGTCGTTGGGGGTTAAATAAACCGTACATGACCAATCCGTAAAAGGCCCGCGGGCCTATTAGTCGGGAAATCATCCTATGCGTTTTTCGGAGGTATTAAAGCAGGTAAAGGTATTTCAATCTTTCAACTAAGACTTTGGTTTCTGAATGCGACAAACTAGTAGTAGTCAATTGAGGGAAAACTCGATTGTAGTGGACGGCGAACATGACTACTAGCGGACCGTGTCATTGAACACGTTTTGTTAAAGCGAATGGAGCGGTTCAAATTGGTTGAGGTATTTCGATTTTAAGGTCGGGCGGAGCGGGGGTAAAGACTTATTCTCTTGCGTGCGTAAAGCTAGCTCTAGTGGGAACCTGGCCGATACAAGGCTGGCCTCAAGTAAATTTCGACGAGAAAGACAATTCCAGCGGCCCGTTCTCTTAACTGCGCCTTATGCGTGAAACGATACCTGTATGAGGTATGTCGAGCGATGGCGTCAGCTCGGTCGGTAAAAACTTGGTTTATAAGGACATGGGACTAGCGTAACTGATAACATCACCGCTCAAAATCTGGCGATTTGATCGCGAGATACTTCACACCAACGGGCCGTTTGTCGACCTTACTTTATGCGTGGATAGACAGTTCTAACTTGGTTGATGTATTTCAAGAGATAGGGTCAGTTTGGTCGGTACCAACGTGGTTAATCCGTTGTCCTCTCCATCGAACTAATATTTTGTGTGGGAAATATTCGTCCTGAGATATGTTGAGTGTTCACTAAAGATGGTGGAAGTTCGAATGGTCAGAAGTCGGTTTGAAGGTAGTGCTAGCGGAAGCTTGGCCAGTACGAAGTCTTTGGAGGTTGAAATGTTCTAGACCAGACAGGGCAATCCTTCTTTGCGCTTCAAAATGATTCAAATATGCTGAGGTACTTGAAGCACTTGTGTTGTTTAAAGCCTTATTTTCTGTACGCGTAACACTCGCGGTGGCGACAACATCGCTGATGCAAAGCTGGCGGAAGCCCGAGTTAGATTTGGTCGCGAAATACATCATACCATCGGGCCGTTTCGTCGACCGTTCCTTGTGCGTGAAAGGATAGTTCAAACTTGGTTGAGATATTTCGAGGGATAGCGTCTGTTACAACATTACGCACTTGGTGTATGGGGCTATGAGACTAGAGATAGTGGCAACTGAATTGGTACCAAGTCGCAAAGGTAAAAATCCACTACTATTGTAGATTTGGTTGTGACTTTAACACGCAGGCCTTTTCATGGAACTAAATACCCTTCCTTCCGATTTGTTCCTTCTGAGAGTCCTACCCAACGATTGGTAAGGAGTTGTCAAGAGGTCGAAATCAAATGGAGAACATTAAATACGATCTGTCGTGCGAACTCGCACCCGAAGTTATTCTTAGTTTGTTTTTACGACGGTGTCAGCCTAGCGCTAGTGTCAATTCGATCGGTAGGAAGTCGCCGGAGCTCAACCAGTACTGGATACGTTTTTTAAATTGACCCGTGGTTCTCTTGACTGCTACTGATTTATTGGACAAAATATACTGCTGTATTTAAATGAGGGCTTAAACTGGGTAAGAGGTGTTTCCCGCGCTGGTTCTAGCTTCGATCGGCATCGATGGGGGGTGTTTGATCGGTACGAAGTCGGTTTTCTGCGTAGCGCAAGTGGCTAAGTGATTGGTACGAAGTCGTTCCGCAAAAAGTACTGGATCGGGCCGGAAAAGACGCGCGTGCCTTTTAATTTGAAATATGTACTGGGCAAGAGGAGTTTCCCGCGCTATTTCTCGTTTCGATCGGCATCGATGGGGGGAGTTTGATCCGTACGAAGTCAGTTTTCTACGTAGCGCTAGTGGCAGGTTGATTGGTACGAAGTCGTTCGGCAAAAAGTACTGGATCGGGCCGGAAAAGACGCGCGTGCCTTTTAATTGAAATATATGCTGAGTAAGAGGGGTTTCCCGCGCTGGTTCTTGTTTCGATCGGCATCAATGGGGGGAGTTTGATCGGTACGAAGTAGGTTTTCTGCGTAGCGCTAGTGGCAGATTGATTGGGGCGAAGTCATTCATCAAACAGTTCTAGATCGGGCCTGAAAAGACGCGCGTGCCTTTTAATTGAAATATGTGCTGGGTAAGAGATGTTTCCCGCGCTGGTTATCGTTTCGATCAGCATTGATGGGGGGAGTTTGATCGGTACGAAGTCAGTTTTCTGCGTAGCGCTAGTGGCTAATTGATTGGTACGAAGTCGGTCATCAAAAAGTACTGGATCCGGCCGGAAAAGACGCGCGTGCCTTTTAATGAAAATATGTGCTGGGTAAGAGGGGTTTCTCGCGCTGGTTCTTGTTTCGATCGGCATCGATGGGGGTAGTTTGATCGGTACGAAGTCGATTTTCTACGTAGCGCTAGTGGCAGATTGATTGGTACGAAGTCGTTAGGCAAAAAGTACTGGATCGGGCCGGAAAAGACGCGCGTGCCTTTTAATTGAAATATGTGCTGGGTAAGAGCGGTTTCCCGCGCTGGTTTCTCGTTTCGATCGGCATCGATGGGGGGAGTTTGATCCGTACGAAGTCGGTTTTCTACGTAGCGCTAGTGGCAGATTGATTGGTACGAAGTCGTTCGGCAACAAGTACTGGATCGGGCCGGAAAAGACTCGAGTGCCTTTTAATTGAAATATGTGCTGTGTAAGAGGGGTTTCCCGCGCTGGTTATCGTTTCGATCAGCATCGATGGGGGGAGTTTGATCGGTACGAAGTCGGTTTTCTACGTAGCGCTAGTGGCAGATTGATTGGTACGAAGTCGTTCGGCACGAAGTACTGGATCGGGCAGGAAAAGACGCGCGTGCCTTATAATTGAAATATGTACTGGGTAAGAGGTGTTTCCCGCGCTGGTTCTTGTTTCGATCGGTACGAAGTTGAGACATTATGTCGCGAATAAATCGACATGATCCCGGTTTGGTTATAGCACATGTCTGCATTTGCTAGATTAGCAAAAAATACGGTGGTTGGAGTTTGGGAATTTGAACGGTACGAATATGTCAGGGGGCCTTCATTGAAAAATAATCATGCCGCATTCATGCGATGCATGCTCATGACGTTTTTTCATTCAGGAAATATTTTCCACGGGAATTTAATTGAAATCCATTCATTTCGCATTCATGCGATGCCATGATTCAACTTCTTACCAGTCCGGGAATATTTTCCAAGTCATTCAGAACGAAATATGACTATCCATGACACTTTACCTACATTGACCGAAGTACTGAGTACAAACTCGTACTCGCCAGTCGTCTGTTTTCTAACGGTGAGTTGACCCTGGCGTGTTTTTCAGCCTCGTCGACGATTATACAACAAAGCAGATACGTACCATGGATTATAATACCCGACTACGGCACGGCGAAAGAAACGGAACAGTCTTCGCGGGAAGAAGAATGTTTTAACGTTGAAGCTCGAACGAGTGCACACGAACAGCCCAAGTCCAGTTTTCGGTCCCGTCCAAACGGTTCCCCTAGCTAAAATACTCGATGCGGCCCCCTAATGCACCGGTCCCCTAGCCAAAATCCCAGACCCGGTCCCCTTATGCACCGGTCCCCTAGCCAAAATTCCAGACTCGGTCCCCTAATGCACCGATCCCCTAGCCACATTTCCCAGGTTCGGTCCCCTAATGCACCGGTCCCCTAATGCATTAAACCTGTCTCCCCCGGTGCCCGCCTCGCGTTTTGCTCGCCGCTCCTGTTGGCGGCCGTTCTAACCCTCGATCGGTGTCGCGTCGAGGGCACCAGCACGTCCCTCCGCAAAAATTCACTGTCCGAGAATACAATACCCGATCATGTCTTCGTTTTTGAGCCGGAACCTCCCTTATATACAGCCACACATAGATACCCCGCATACGAAAGTACAGCAGGCGCAGGGAGGTCGGGGCGCCCGTCATGCCCGGGCGAGCGGGGGCCGCCGCGCCACCCGCGGGCAGGTTTCGCCCCTGGTGCACCCCAGCACACCCTCTGTCGTCGAAATCCGCGGCCGAGACGGCCCAGGGCGCTTCCGGCACCGCCCACAGCAGGTGCTCCTCCACACTAATTCCAGGTGAAAAAAGACATACTACACCCTACGACGCCCTACACCCTACACCCTACACCCTACGCCATCATTCTAAATTAGTTATACAGATTGCAGGGAACAAAATGCATGAGTTGATCCATGTTTTGCTTGCGTTGAGCCCTGCGTATGGGTAGCCTGTCAGGCTGTTAGCAATGTTCCTACATACTGTACTAAAAGGTTATTCAATATGTTCGTTTACGAATAGGTCAATGTTTTCGTGTGTGTTTGTTTTTTGTATACGGTGCGAACCATGCAGGATTGGTGACTTGGGCGTGAATGTCGCATATAGGAAGGACGAAATAGCGGATATGATACCGAAGGCAGCTTCTGATCCCCGGTGCAGCGTTGTAGCTTGGCACAAGCAATAACGTGGAGGGGCTACTGTAGCCCAGGCGTACCGCGCGGGCTGTTGTTTGTGTTCGCGTACCTTATGTGTTGATTATTCGCACATGCGGGCATCGAATCAATGGTCCAACTGCGTTTGACTGAGGTACGACCCACGAAAAAACGTCAAAATCCGGATGATATTCCCGTATATTTACGTTAGTATAGTCTACCGATGCAAGCGCGGCCGAAATGTTTTCATTTTTTTATGTTCAGGGATATTTCACTTTGATATTGTTCGTGGATGGCATGCAAGTAGATACAATGAAGGGGTATTATAGGGTTTCCCCCGTTGCCACGGAATTTTGACCAAGAATTTTGACCAAAACAACGTATGTCGTTCTTGGTCGAAAATAAACGCCCCGCCGCTGTGGTCTGTTCGCAAGCCGCAAAACAAAAACGAGCAGCGGGAGAGAAAAGCGAGCACCGAAACGTACATACCCTACTGGTTTTGAAAGCACCAAGGTGCCTAGAACGCGCCACACATGACAACACCACCCCTACCCGCTTGGCACAGCAGATAAATAAGTAGTAGAAGCACGACGCTGCTGTTCCTGGGCGGTGACAAACCCGGTAGCTTCTGTAATCGCGAGTGGTGTCAGGCGACCCCTCAAAAGCAGGCCTCTTTTATCCTCCATGGCGTACCGCACAGCAAAATCTTCAGCGCGAAGCAGCTTTTTCGTAACCACCAACCTTGCTAGCACACGAGGCACAATATAAGACAAGACCTGCGCGCTTGGTGCAGCTACCACATAAGTAGTGGAAACACGACGCTGCTGTGACTGGGCAGTGGCGAGCCCGGTAGCTTCTGTAATCGTCAGTGGTGTGAGGCCACCTGTCAAAAGCAGCCCTCTTTTGTGCCCCATGCACAGCAAATCCGTTTGGCTCAAAGCCAGAACTTCCATAACCGCCGAGCCCGCTAGAACACCACACACAAGAGACGACCAGCCCTATCCACTTGCTGCGGCAACGACATAAGTACACAGGTGGCCATTTATCTACGTTGCGGGACGTTGTCAGAAAACCCCAACCTTAGTACCTTGGGGAGACGGGCACAACGTGCCGCAATCTGCTATAATGCACCTAGATTGTGCAACGTCCTGTTCGGCACTTTGCCCAAAGTGTGAGGTATTCGTCGGTTTGGGGGGGTGGTTGCAACGAACATTCGACGCAAACAATGTGATTTCTATCATATCATAATACGTTAAAGCTACCTACTACCTCTGGAGTGCACACTGAAATAAAGCGAAAATATGTTTGAGGCAATCAATCAAATCGCATGTATTTGTTTTTGGAAGCTGTACGAGTAGACTATCCACATAATGATTGGCAGCATTTGATTTTTTTGTGTGGTTGAAAATCCGTACCTTCACATGTTATTTGTTTTGTTTTGAGACTCGTCTTGGGCGTTCTCAAGTCATATCAATACTCTAATCAAGTTGAGAGTGTATGACATACCTATAGGTATGTCGAGTACATTAAATCACAAGTAAATGTACGTGTAAGACAATCGGTTGTATTATTGTTGAACGTTGTTATAGTATTGGCAACATTTGTTTTGTTTGGTGGTTGAAAATCCGTACGACGTACTTTAATTAAGTCGTTTGTTGTGGTGAGTCTTCGGCGTTCTCACGGCGACTACTATTATTATATGTATCATCAATACTCCAAATAAAAAAAAGTTGAAATTTTGTTTCACTGTTGCACTAAGACCAAGTGAAAGTGTGTTTGAGGCGATTGTTTTTAGTCGAAAGTTGGTACGTATTGTATTTTGTCATGTATTTCGCGTGGTTTAAAAAACGTATACTTTATCCAAGTCATCGTTTGTCTATACTAAAATCAATACAAAATATTTTCGAGGCAATCCGCTGAGCTCGAAAAACTATGTGTTGTTCTTCACAGGGTAGCTGCGGCATTTACCCACTGGGTCCTGGCTTTACATAGAAGCCAGCGAACCAGTAGACCCCACAAAAGACATCTCAAAGTAAAAACGCGTTTAAACCCCTGTGAAAACAAGCTTCATAGAAATTAGAAAACCCCTGTTTCGTTTTTTTAGTTGGCCAACGGATTTTATCCGCACGTCTCACTCGCTCACTCGCCGGCACCGGCGACCAGCGAGCGCAGACGACGTAATCACCCCCCCTGTCGCTGATAGCCCCGATCATGAGAGAAGGAAGAGCCGACAATCTGCGGATGAGGCCTTGAAGGCGCGCACACATGCCGAGGAAAGGACACGAACGCTCTATGTGTGCGGCGTGCGGGTTTAACCCAGGGCATTCAAACCCTGTTCGGAACGGGACGAAGGACGAGAGCCCACGAGAGCGGGCGGCGCTCTCAGTCGACTGACGTCGGGAATATCGCCCCCACCAAGCAAGGACGAACGACCGCCCCCAGCGATGATGGCATACGTCGAGGTGAGAGTGACCCCATGGCGGTTTTTTAGGCGGTAGATACTCGCCCAGTATAGTCGTACGTATACGTACTCCTTCATCCGTTAACCTGTGACCACGATTATATACCCGTGAAGTCGCATCACGAACACGGGGTGTACGTCTGTACCAACGTGAGCCAGGCGGAGCGAGGCCAACAGTATCGTAGTAGTAGAAGCTGCCACAGAGCCACCTCGCCTTCGCCTCGCCACCTCACTCTCTAGTTGTAGCTATTCCAGCAATTAAATCACTACGTACTGTTCTTCTATTTTTTTCGTGATAAGTACCCAACGGGATTCATTTTTGAATTTTGAAATAATATTGCACGCTTTACGTCGTGGGTGTCCCGGTTGCTATGTAACAGGTACTCGTATACTAGCTGTACGAGTACCCTGTACCTGCTTTGGTGGTTGCGCTTATTGTGCAGAGGGCTCGGCATTCAGCAGTTCCACTGACTGCTGTTCGTCGATTTTCATCAAATGTTGTATTGTACGTACTCGTGTACCCTGCCCGTATGATAGGTAACGTATATGACTGCTGTAAAAACCATTTTGGACGAAAATATAGGTACCGTTGGTATAATAATATGTTTATCGAAGAGTTATTACATTTTCGTCCAGAGTGATATCTGATAGCATGCTTGTAGCTGCCGTCGTCGGCTTGTGTGCGTTGGTGCGTGCAAGCGAAGATACAATTGCTACTTGCTACTCGTGCTGCTTTGTTGTGTGGACGTATGCTGGTGCGTGCTTTTCGTGCTGTCCACTTTACTGACATTGTCTGCTGGTGAACTCTGCATAATACTGGCCTGCACGTTGGTTTGTCGTCATTGGTGGAACAAAAATGCCACCTGTCTCGTATTTATTTCGTTTCGGAGAGAGAACGGCGCTAAGCGCTCGGTCGTAGATGTCGATGTCGGCTTCTGCAATCTCGAAAGGGTTCGTCCCTGTCATCAGCGCCATATAAATTAGAACCTCGCTTGGCTCAAAATAATAAACAGCAGGTATAAACTGCTGCACACGGCTGTATACAGTAGACATACCGCAACTTAAAAAAATGGGCAGCTACGTACCTCTACAGCAGTAGAGACAGCACCAGCAGGGGCAGACGAGAAAGCGGACATAAGACAACGATCGTAAGGGCTCTTCAAAAGAGCTTACATACGAAGTATACTAACTATTATTTGGTACACAATGTGCTGATAATAATATATGCCTCAACTGTTCCTACAAACACAGCAGGATGTATCATAAGGAGACACCAAGATATCCACAGCAACACCACTCGGCCAAATATCTATAGATTCAGAGCTCAACACGAACACGCAGATGTATCTGGGGAGTGTAACTTATTATTTAAACGCATGCTTTCATTCTCACTGATGACCGCAAGATGACCGCAACATAAATACGTCTGCTTCGTGTGCGTTTCATATTTTTCCAGGATGGTCGACCGCCTCAAAACTTTAGCGGTGGACGCGCTAGGGGACGTGCCGGGCAGGAGTACCATCGACTCCGCCGAGGACGGGAGGCGTTACCTGCAGCCCTATCTTTTCCAAAACGGGCATTGAAACGATGCCGGCACCGTCGATGCCGGCACAGAAAGCGACGAAGTCGACGATGAAGAGGCGGAACGACAGCTCCTCGAGGCAGACCTTTATGACGAGAGCGAGAGCGAGGAGGGGGGGGGGCCCGAGGAGCAGGAGGACTACGAGCGTGAGGATGAGGATGAAGACGAGCCGCGGTACAGCGAGGGGGAGGAGGAGGAGGAGGAGGAGGAGGAGGAGGACGGCTTCGATGAAGAGGAAGACGGGATTGATGGCGCCTTCTCGGATGATTGCTAAAACATGCTGCACCCCGTTTACACCCAGGCACCACTAAAGGTTGGTTAAGTTTAAACACGTTTCTCGCATTTAGCATCTAATTTACCACTCGTCCGTGGCATACTGGTGGCTGTATTGCAATCATACCGTAGTTTCTTCCTTTAGTTTTTATTTCCCTTGGTTTTATTCTTTTTTGGGATATGTTTACAAATTATCAACGTTGAAGTTCATGCTGCACGTATTGTTGTACAACAATCAAAAGTGTGTTTCGGATAACGTGTGCCCGTCTTGCATTCGGGTACCAAATACGTATGTATTGATGTTATAGGGCCCATCCAAACAGGGCGTTTTGAAGTAATGACAATACCTAGAACCAAAAGCAGATATTGGATCGGGAGGTACACCCCGTTTGATAGGCGAAACAGCCAAGATGAGACCCAAGAGACCGCTGTGAGTTCTTCTTATTTGTCTGTTTTGTTCAATCGAAAAGCGAGCCATCGATCAAACAAAAACTAAACAAACAAACGAAGAACCCTAACGCTACATTTTACTAACGTTCCACCTTGACCGCGACGCGTCATATTCCCTCTATTCCGCGCGCACTTCACATATTTTGCAGGTCTGGAGACGCACACGGAGACGTTCACGTGGTCGTTTGATTATGTTTGTATATCTCTTGTGGGGGGGGGGGGGGGTGTACTCATGTCGTGCACGGCCGTGGTCGTCTATTGACCATAGACCCTCGCATCCCTACAATGCCGGGACGGAGCACGTTGGATTTTGACCAACCAGGCAGACATTGCTTGCACCACAGGCGCGAAGCACTCATGTGGGGGGGATAATCTACGCGTCGAAACACTGCTGTAGTAGTAGTAGTAGTAGTAGTAATAGTAGTAGTAGTAGTAGTAGCAGTAGTAGCAGTAGTAGTAGTAAAAGTAGTAGTAGTAGTAGAAGTAGTAGTAGTAGTAGTAGTAGTAGTAGTAGCAGTTATATACGCTTAGGATATTTGTTTGGTGTTGGTTGTCTTTTGTACTATTTACAAGGGCTTCGCTCCGCGGGCGGCTGACGCCGCCCGCTACGCTCGCACAAGGAAAGGGCAGAAGAGGCCCATAATGTATAGTGCAAGCAAAAAAAGCACCGACTTGAAAATGCCAAGAGGTTCATGGTAATAGGTTCATGGTGCACAGGGAAGAAACGGCGGACTTGACATGCATGCAAAACATGCTCGGGATGCACATTAACTCCATGCTCCAGGACAACAAAGAGGCTATATGATCGAAAGAGAAAGCACAGCAACACGGCTCACAGCACGGCGCTGCGCTGCCTGCTGTGGTGGGTGTGATTTGTGCCTTCGTGAGTATGTGTGGTAGTACAACAACAACGAACGGTGGTATATATTACTTCGTACTTTGTATGTATGAAAGAGAAAGCACAGCACAGCACGGTCGTCAATTGTGAAGTACGAAAAACAGGAAATCAACAAAACTGAGGAAGAAGAAAGACGTACACATGCATTTGTACGTATTACGAGGTTCCCCTTCGGGATGTTGGTCACTTGAAATCCCGGGGGTGTCGCAAGGTGAAAATAGATCGCAAATGCTTCATAGTTTAATTTTTGGAGCAAACCTGTGGCATAGTAGACAGTAAAAGTAGTAGCGACGACCATTCCTAACCAAACAACTGTCACGAGATGATATCGTATTTGAGGTACAGTGGGCTCCCGGTGTTCATACACTTCAAGTTGGTGTCCAGGCTCAACGATTTGTTTTGTTTCTGAAGTCGATCTTACTATTTCTTGTAGGATTTAAAGTGCATCCCACAGTGGTACTGCAGTTATCACGGCTGTTCTGCGCTGTACAGCTAAGTATACAGGGAGAAGATAGTTATGACTGAGCTGTTGCCCGACGAGTCCCGCCACGGTCCTAGATAAGAGTATTCACTCGTACGCAATACCTTTTGGGCGAGTTCCCTGGTACGCGTTTAGCAGCCGAGTACTCGTCTAAGAGTGCCCGTCGAACAGCTGGATATCCGGGTGCCCTGGGCCCAAATTCTCGGCGAGTATTAAGTGTTATCCATACCCGTGACGGGTATTAGCGGTTTGGTTGTTTTTAATCGTTGCTGTAAAGCACGGGTGATATTAAAATCAGAGTCAGAATATTCTCGGAAGAATGAGAGAATGTGAGTTTTGTACGTACGTAAAAAGTTTGGCCAATCAGATTAATGCAGATTTTGAAATACATGGAATTAGCCCGTGATATACACCTGGTCCAGTTCGTACTTGTGACCTGCACATGATAGCGCAGTGCAGCAGAGTCAGAGCTACAGGTGCTGCGCACGACGTTCAGGCGGCTTTGGCTGCTGCGCAAACCCGGGCAGAAGAAAATGCGCATGCCGCTGTAGCTGCAGTGCAAACACAGGTGGATGCACGCCGTGCTGAGGATGCGAATGCTGTGCAAGCCGGAATCGCATACATCAAACACACACGCATACACAATGAAAGACAGAACACAGCAAAGCAGTACTCGTTGTTCGTACGTAGCTGTCACAACTAGATCTGCTGGATTCCTCCTGCCACTCGTAGCTGTTTACTACAGGCCCAACACACGCACACAGCAACAGCCGCCACAAACGCAACAATATGAACAGCGGCTGGCTGCTTTGTGTTCTGTGTTCTGCGGCTTCTTCTGCCGTACTGCTGTGCTGTTCAATAAGGGGCGCCTTGGCTGCTTTGTAGTGTGTAGTCTAGACTAGACACCAGTTCCCGTAAACTACAGCAGCAGTAGCACTCCTACTACTGCTGTACAGCTGCACATATATTCGTACTTGTAGATCTGTGCTCTGTGCATGTATGATATGTATGTGTGCTCTACGTAGAATCCAAAATAATATTGGAACAAAATTACAAATATACATAAATAATGCGCGTGTAATTTTTGAAGCTTCTCGTACAACTGCTACTGCTGTACACAACCCATAGAGAGCAGACCATGCAACCATGTATTAACTACTATTGTGTTAGTATCGCAATCGAATGAGTAACATTCGCGTTGCTAGTCTCCGGTCTTACAAAAAAATAAGGTGTTGAGAAAGGGCATTACTATTGAGCAAGTTTTGTCCAAGTGTCAAGTGTGTTATAGTATCGCAATCGGATGAGTATCATTCGTGTTGCTAGTTGCTAATCTCCAGTCTTGAAAAACAATGCAAGTCTTTGTCCGGCATTTTTCCCGCTGGCAGGGTAGTTCCTCGTTGCCTTCAATGTTGCACAGATGCTCCGAGTACCTTGGAGTAAAGTAAGGAGTATTGGAGATAAAATACTTCAGGTACTTCGTGTACTCCAAGTATTCGGGGTTCGATACTCCGGGATACTGCTCGTACTCGGAGTATTTCGGGTATGAACACTCTCGATACTTCTTGTACTCGGAGTATTTCGGGGTCCGATACTGCGGGTACTCCTTGTACTCCGAGTATTTGGGACTTCAGTACTGCTCACATACTCCAAGTACTCCGAGTATTCAGGCCGCTAGTACTCCAATACTCTTAAGTGCTCGAAGTACAGAATTTACTCGATACTCGGGGTATACTGCACAATCGGACTGCATTATATACTCGTAGGACGACGGTGCTTTAGTTTTTGAGATCGAAAACTACAAACTAAAAATTGAACCGATAGGAAACGGCCTGGGAATCTGACGACTTGGATCATCAGATTTTCAAATTAAAAAATGGCATGGTCTCTAAATTCAATATGTTATCCACGCAGCAAGCAAGCAGCAGCAGCAGCAGCAGCAGCACGATCGATGAGTTGGATGGTGACACAGCGACGTTGCTTCGCACCCGACGCGCAGCCGGCGATCGGTGCGTCTCGCCGTCGCCAAACTACACAGCCGGCTGGCGCGGCCTCAAGCCTAGAGACGAAGGGAAGCGCACTCGGCGTGCTCCTTTCCGTACTCGTAGACTTTACAGCAGCAGCAGCAGCAGCAGCAGCAGCAGTACAGTCAGTCGACGCTCGGTGCTTCGTTGTGTCAAAATACAAAATATCACTTGTTGTACGAGCAGATATTTGAGCAAACGGGGAGACCAACTGCTGTTGTTGTGGTTTGGCGCCGCGAAGAGACGTGCCAAGTGCGCTATACTGGGCGTAGAACCCAAGCGTCCGAAGCCACGCTGGCTGCCTCTGGCGCGCCGAGTGCGCTCGGGTCGACGATAAACACACAGCTGCGCACCTGCTGTTGACAGCATGTTTTGCCATACGTTCCGCACGCAAACTTGCTCGGGTCAAAGGCATAGCACCCTCCGTAGTTGATTTGCAGTCGTTCGCGTTGAACGTGCTGAGTCTGGTCGGGGAACAAGAGGTACAAGATCGGGGAGTGTGCGAGGATCCAACTCGCGAAGACCGCTAGGTGCAAAAAAGGATCGCTCGACACGAGCCACGGCTGGTGTGATACCACCGGGTTCGGAAAGAAGCAGCGCGCGCTGGGAATCACGCTCTCCGGGGGCACCACTGCCTTCACAAGCTAGAGCCCGGCGTTGTGGTACACCTCTTCCACCACCAGGAGTACTGCTGCTGCTGCTCCTGTTCTTTGTGTTGACCATGGCCGCCAGAAGTCCAAGGGTCAATGACACAAACACTGCGTACGGCAGGTGCATACCGATATAGAGCTACCCGCGCTATTGCGTGTTGCCGAGGTGTGGTGGTGAGGCGTGGCATGTACTCATACACGCGTGGTGGCGCTTTCATGTCATGCAACCGTCGTTGCCTGCTTTCATGTCACCACAGCCATCAGGAACCCCCACCCCCTACTCAAAAATAGTAGTAATGAATGTGGAACTCCCAGTGGTCGCAGTTTTTTCTCAGGGTCTGCTGGAGGGATGCTCGGCGAGCGTGCTGCTGCGCTCGGCGTGCGCTCACCAAGATGCCGATACTCGGCCGAGGCCCATGGTGTGTGGTTGGCTATCGAGGCGTGCAAAAACTGTCGCGATACCGCTGCTGTGCGCCAAGAACGAGCTTTGAGGGTCGAGGGGACAAGGGGGTACCCGTGTTGTTGTTAGAGGGGGTCACTTTTCTGTCACGCTGAGTAACTTGAAAACTGGGGCAACTTTTGTCACGCCTAATATCTTGAAAATCGGGTTTCACTTTTGGGATTATGCTTGCTGAGTCTCCGGTCCAAGGACCGGAGAACTGATGCATGGCTCTAGATGTGTGCCTCGTTCCATGCGGGTGTGGTCCTTGCTGTCACGTCCGTGGCGCGTGCTGTGTGCGTTCCGTTCATGCGGCTTGTCAAAAATGAACCATGCAAATTCACACGGATAAACAAAAGTCGTACGGCAGGTTTTTCATGTAGCTGCACGGCGGTGTCAAGTCGGAACGTCTCTCCTGAGTTATTTGCCAGATTTCGTGAACTCGAAGGCCCAGAGCACGCCCCATGGGCTTCGACCGGGACCCGCACTTGCGCCGTGGTGTACACGCGGGGCCCCCGCGTGCCCTGCAGCCGATAGCGCGAGAAAGGACCCGCGGCCGGAGATGAAAAGTGAAACTATTGCGGGAAAATGTCCATTTGGTACCTATACATATAGGTACATACGTACGACTTCGTACTCGAAAAAAAGAAAACAAATCCCATCGGCATTGCGCCGCAAAAAAAACAAAACGTTTTGACGTCTTTCGCGTTTTGTCAGCCTTGATGCTCCCCGTCCCTCCGCGATCACGTCGCCATCGATTCGGTCCGGGTCGAGCTATACTGCCTCTCTGCTCCAGTGAGCCCCGTGGCCCGCCTCGCATGAAGCCCGGTGCTCACCTTGGCCCTCGTTGGCCCGCTCCATCATGAGGTGTTCAAATCGCCTGGTCCTCCTGAAAAAATATGTGTTCCGATAAATACGCACCGCTTGAATGTTCTTTTACAATGATAAAGGACCCTTATAACTCTGGCATACTGGATTGATACAGCAAGCAGCAACGCAGACAAAGGCCCTTTGTGCTTCCCTCGTGTCTCGGTGGACACGCCATGCCTAGACACGAAAAAGACGACCACGCTCCTTCTGATCCGCCCTCTACTGGCCGGCACCCTCCCATACCCGCGATGGCGCCGGGCTCGCCCGCGCTGCCGTGTTGTCTGGGCACACACACGAACCCAAAACTAAAAGAGGAAGAAGCCTCTCGACAACTAAAAAAAGTGTACGAGGTATAGGGAACAAAGAGAGGAGCAAGTAATGAACGGAGGCGGTGTTCGAAGTGGGAGCTCTGAGAGTGCGATGAGGGATCCCTGAGCCAGATATTAGTAAGTCTATTTCGACGTGCGGTTGGGGTCGAAGCAGAAAAGCAAAAATGAATGGCTATTCGAATCTTGCTATTAACAGCATTGTAGAGGCAACTACAGCAGTGTACTTCGTACTATATATCAAGTATGTATAGGTGTTTCGTCCCAGGGGGTGACAGGGGGCGAAATATATAGCGTGGCAGCAGGAAGTTGTAGTTTAGTGTTACCTACCATTTCCCGGTACGTATTAATGCGTACAGTGTTTGGAGTTTTTCGACTCAGGTTACGTATATACGTTTGTGTGCTCTTGATTATCTTTGTATTACGTCGTCGTTTAGTGTTTTCATATCGTTCACGAGGTGGGTTGAGGTTGATGAAGAGTTGAATCATTACTTGCGATTATGGAGCATTAGCACATGTATATCGCGCCCGTGTTGTGTCGGTTTTCTGGTTTTGCCTTCTTGGATTTTGCAGTCGACTAGAGAGAGAGACGAGTACTTTATGTTTTGTGAACTTGGCCGTATATGCATGTGTACCGTGTATATACTCGGTGTAGTGAGCTTTGGTTTTGGAACCTACCGGGGGGAACGGCGTCTTCTTGGTGAAGATTAATAATATTAATAACATATGCCTGGTATACTATGTTGAATCTATATATAATGATTATGATACGCGCGGTGGCCGTTACTATGCGCGCTATGATATGCGGTGTCGCCATTACGTTTTTGAACCCCCAACTTTGCGCATGCGCCTTTGAAGTGTATTGGTGAGTACATACCATACATAAAAGAGAACTATCTAAAATGTGGCCGCGTACGTATACTCATTTCAAGTAGTTTGGCACACCAAACGCCCCTTCAGCTCATAAACTACGACGACACTGCATCGTCGACCCGTCAATCAACCGCATTGCCACTACGTTGTATGGGCGCCCTTTTTCGTTTTCCAACCTTGAGAGGTTGTCATTTTTTCACCCCAATCCGGTAACGTTATACGGGCGCATTTCCCAACCTGGAGAGCTTGTGTGCCATGACCTTGGCTATCTGACACCTTGTGCGCCTATTTTTCCCAACGGCTGGAGGTTGTACTTCCCTACCTTGTACAAGGTAGGACCTTGCAATTTGTGGCCAACCTGTTTTGCATTCAGGTTGCCCAACGTGGGCCCGGTACGTACGTAAATGGCCACCTGTGTAGTAGGGTCAAGGTGCTGCTGATTGTCAGCGGTTGGGGGCGTGGTAGCTTCCGCATTCGCTTGCGTTGTCTGTTGCTGCTGTTGGAGTTGCTGTGACTAAAAGGACAAACGCACAGAGGAGAGCTGATCGGGCTACTCGGCGATGGACACTAAACTACAGTTGTTTCTAAAGGACAAAAAAAAAACATTCCAAGCTGTTCGAAATAATTCAAATATTTGGGAATCACAACAAAAATAATTACCGAAACAAATGTCTTAAAAACGCCCCGCAACCGCGTTTGGTCAAAATCTCAAACATAAAGACCAAATCTTTGTGATTTTTTTTCTCATGGGGGAAACCCTCTATTGATGACTCATGGGTTTGAGATATGTGGAGCGTTGAACCAAATGAGATGTATGCTTATATGTCGACGAACAGCACACGAGCAGGGGGTGATGATGAGATAATATGCTCGGGTCTATTTTCAAACTTCTATAATGCATTTGTTTGGCTCACGGTATGGAGACGGATGCATTGGTGAGCCGTCGTGGCGTATCGATGTCACGTCTAGGGATTGTTAGGAGTTCACGTAGTTTTAGTGGATAACAGATTCGAGTCATGGAACACATGTTATTGATCAGCGTCGTACGCTCTGAAACAACTCATCGGTTGCCGACATGTCCACTGTTGAAATGGGACAAGTGAATTAATGGATATATTTGTGCTTACATTAGTTTTGAGAAGGGTTATATGAATGTGCCTAGTGTAGGAGGGACTTTGGTAATATTCGAGTGTTGACATTAGCGCTCCTCACATGTACGCTGGGGAATACAGTTATACCACGAGTGAGTGCGCATTTTAGTTGAAAAGCTTGGTGTTTCATGTTGGATGATTGGTTACTACGAGTGAGTGTGCGTTTGTGTTGGAAAAATTGGTGATTTATGTTGGATGATTGGTGATTGATATCCGTGTACGAGAACTTGGATAGTTGAAGACTTGGCTGGCTGATTGCATTATGACAAGAAGCTGTATACCACAGTAATATTATTGGGTAGGGACATAAAATTGAATGGAAGAGAACTTATTGAGACGTACGGATATGGTTACGTGAGACGACGTGGCATATTTGTTGGGAAATCCCATGTTTGACTTGGGATATTTGGAGTTTGTGAATTCGGCGTGATGAAAGGATTTAGGTCGTTAGTGATGTTTGAATATGGGATTTTTGTTTGGTTTTGGAGTATAGGATTATATCGGTTTTATTTTGTATTAAGGTTTCCTTGAATGATACCTGGTACACATTTTGTGCTACTGTAGGTACGGAAAATTTTCATGTTTTGCAGAGTTGAAACCCTGGAAACGATGTGCACTATCATGACGATGCTACAAGTAGGAGGGATGTAAGAACATACTCGTACAACGTCTGATAGATGTAATCGCGATTGACGTGTGTACGGATATTTGGGGAGTTCCACATGAGATAATTTGGATTCATCTTGGTTGGACATTTGGGGGTGTCGGGGATGTTTTTGGCGGAACACGCCCGCCGCGCGTGCACTCTTCTTTTGCAGCTCCTTCCCTCTTGGGGACTCAATCTTCTGGGATTACGTAGTACAAGTATGTATGCCTCCTTCTGGCCACCTTCACCGCACCTCGTGACCCAACCTCACCCGTGCTGAGATTATCCCCTTAGTATCTACTAAAACATTCGCAATCAGTGTGGGGACCTATGACATTTACGCCGGCATGGATGCACAGCCTTGTACGTCCAGCATTGTTTTTTTTTTTTGTTTTTTTTTTCGGTCGATTTTTCTTCGTCTGTTTTTTATCTTGATTTAGTGTAAAAGTGGCTAACTCGCGAAGTTATGGGCCGATTTTGATTTTGACCGAAGTTCTGGAGATCCACATTTTCACATCTGGGGGACTCTTTAGGAAAAAATACTTGATTTTAGTATGGCTAGGAAATTACTTGATTTTAGTATGGAGATTTTATGGAGATTTTATTGTGGAATTACAGATTTTATTGTGGAATTACAGGGGTCCGCATGTGAAGTTTCCCAAAAATTGTGAAAAGTAAAAAAAAAAAAAAAAATCGGAGATTCAGAAAAAAAACGAACAGCCCAGAATCAAGATACGTTTCAAAACCAAAGGCATTTTGCCCCACCGATTCGTACGACGAAACAGAAGGCATGCTCGGTAACACAAGGAGCTGGAGCTCCCTTCTACCCAATGCCGGCGTCATTTGAGCGCTTGTGGCCGGCACACTGCTCTCCGATCTGCCGGCAAGGCTTGTGTCTCCGAGCTGCTGCAAATATGCAAATCGCTCGTCCCGAGTACGCCCTCTAACAAAAATAATGGGGCTCGAGCCAGCATCTTAGCCCAACGAAGCCAAGGGTGGCAGGCACCCCACAACCCACAGGGTCATTGTAACGTCGGCCGTTTCAAATTTCGTCGATTGCATCGCTCGCGAGGTCAACCTGCTCGTACTCGTTCGTATCGGAAGTGAGTGGAGTCGCGGCGCGTCAGTTTTCGTTTACATCATCCTCGTAGATCAGAGGCTGAAACCTCGCTGATGGAGGGTCAATTTTGGCTGCGACGACTTGAGGCCGTTTCCCGAGGTCAGAGGGACCACTTGAGAGGCTGAAGCTGGTCGTGGGGTGCCTTGGAGAGCAAGAACGAGTTGCAGTTCGAAGTCGGTCCTTGAATTTCTCTGTTGAGATTTTCGAGGTACATCTCTCTCTTGGCCAACCTGGACAGAGGGCAGCCCTACCTCTGAAGGACGCGACCATTTGCGTCGCCGATTGCTCTCCTCGAACCCTCTAGTAGAGGACAACAGCCACGCCAAATGTCCCTTGCGCCCCTCTTTTCTAGGTCGCGCACGAGTTGCACCTACAAGCAGCAGAATCTGCGGAAGTTTCCTCGATCGGCGAAACGATATTATTGTAGATATTTTGGTTCGAGTACTCATAATTTGGGCCTTTCTCACAGCAGTACCTGCGCCGAACTAGTACGAGCAGAATGACCTCGCGAGCGATACAAGCAACGAAACTGGAAACGGCCGACGTTACAATGACCCTGTGGGTTGTGGCGTGCATGTCAACCTTGGTTTCGTTGGGCTAAGACGCTGGCTCGAGCCCCATTAATTTTGTTTGAGGGCGTAGTCGGGACGAGCGATTGGCAGATTTGCAGCAGCTCGGAGACACAAGCCTTGCCGGCTGATCGGAGAGCAGTGTGCTGGCCACAAGTGCTCAAATGACGCCGGCGTTGGGTAGAAGGGAGCTCCAGTTCATTGTGTTACCGAGCATGCCTTCTGTTTCGTCGTACGAACCGGTGGGGCAAAATGCCTTTGGTTTTGAAACGTATCTTCATTCTGGGCTGTTCGTTTTTTTTCTGAATCTCCGATTTTTTTATTTAATTTTTTTAACTTTTCACAATTTTTGGGAAACTTCACATGCGGACCCCTGTAGAACCCGGGCCGCAAAGCCCTCCGAATGCGCTGGGGACCCCTTCCCTCCCGCGGATCCGCCCCGTTCCAGGGGACGGAGCGAGCCGTCGCCGGGAGGCCGCCTCCCCCCGATCCCCTCTGGCCTAGTTCGGCACCGGGGCCCGTTCTCTCGCCGGGGTCGCCGAGGGCCGACGCGTGGGGCGGGCCGGGTGCGAGTGCGGTGCCGATCGGGGTCGGGTGGCGCGCGGTAGAGCTGGTCTCCCGCGGGGCATACCGAAACCGGGATAATCCTCAAGATCCCAAACGACATCATCACCATCATCGTCACTACCGAAGCGTATTATACAATAAGGATTCGGAGTATTGATAATTGTTTTCTGTACTGTGGACCATAACTGTTCTTGTGATTCATCGGTCGATAATGGCTGGCAACTAACCGCTAACTGGCTAACGCAATTTACCGGTGACATACTACTCACTTGAGCAGCCGGTGCCGGATGTAAGAATCGCGCCTGTGTGATACCGCTTGCTCCTACAAAAAATACTTCTACGTCCCCCGGCTCGATCAGACGACATTTCTCGTAGTCGTCGGCTGTGGCCGGAAGAGGCAAACGTGACAATGCACCCGCAAGTTGGTTATATTTTCCTGGTCGGTATTTGAGGGAAAACTGGTATGCGTGCAACACGTAACACATTCTATGTACACAGGGCTTGGTTTCGCTCATAGAAATAAACAACTTGGGAGCATGAGACGAGCATGGCACAGTATGATGGTGCTATGGTAAGGAAGTACTGGTGTAGCGATATGGTATCAATCAGGTAGGAGCCGATAATCGGCGTTTTCGAGCGTGTCAACGCCTCTCCGCCCTCCATGCCGAGCACCGTTCGCGTAGCACCATTTTCTGTCTACCAGGTTACGCTTTATCCAGCAGCATCAGGAACGGCCCGGCGTTACTGACGAACGCCATGACGGGAGCTCACATTTACTTCAGGACGGCAGAAGAAGGATGGCAGATAGGAGTCATTCAGGATGTATCCGAGGAGGAAGGCATCAAGCTACCTTACACCATCAACTTTTTAGATTTAGATAAGCGTTTCAATGTGGCTTTGAGGGAGGAGAACTATACGGTAGAAGTGGGAACTGCGCCTGTTTCGTCTTGGTGTTACCAGATGTTCGCCAGAACGAAGAGTGTACATCGACGGGTGGTTTTGTAGAAAAGGCGCAAAGAGCACGGTTTTCTTTCTCAGAAAGACGGGTTGCATTCTGGGTGGGGTTTGTGGCCGGGATACAGTGTTTGCGTGGAACCGTTGCATCAACACCCCCAAATTTTTGTTGAAATAGCCGTTCGGGATATGATGGATTGGGATTGGAACAGATAACTTCGACAAACATTATTACACTGGCGTCGTTATGGATACTGTCTTTTCGGGGGGGTGTTTGCAGACGCTTGGAGTCCCGGTCGGAGAAGCGAGTGATGATTTCCAATTTGTAGCCATCTTTTATTGCGATCGTATATTGCGCCGCTTTACATTTCTGATCATATCTGTGTTTACTACTGCTGTATACCGCAGTACAGCAGTACTGCTGACTTCTGATGCGCTGAATTCTGCTGCTGCTGTATCGCAGCACACAACAGCTTACGCTCAATTGTCTGCCTCGTTTTCGGTTTCCGCAGCCTTGCTTTCCGTTGCTAGCAGTTTCTCACTCCAGCACGTACGTCCGCGCGTTGGTTTTAACACTCGTTAGGCGAGACGAGCCCTTCCGTGCGTTGCTGTGACGTACGAGTAGTGACCAACGTGGTACATACATACCAGTCAGGGTTGACCGCACCACACAGCAGTCACAAGCGTTGGGCCCCAGCGAATCAATTGTCACACATACGAGCAAATACGCTCAATTCCGGGTAGCCCGTCACCATAGAATACCGACGACGTAGGAAGCCGACCTACGTCGGTCGCACCTTCGGCAGTTTCCCACTTGTAGAAGACAGCGACGTAACAGGGCTTCCTTTTATCGCCGCTGTCTGCCTGCCGCGGCCTTTAGTGTAGACTTCCCGGTTCGTGCGTTGTCGTATTACCCCTCTTTGATGAGTGGTGCGATGCCGTCCGAACCAAAGTGTAGCAAATCTATCAGACTGTCCGAGAATGGTACAGTACGAATTGTTACGCAGTGTAGCGAAAATATCCAACCCACCGAAAACAGAGTGGTATTTTCCGTCGTACAACGAGAAGCAGGTAAACACGGGGGCATGACCTGCGTTTACCAGCGACCTCAGATCGGAGCATGGATTGGCCATGTTTCAATGACCAGGTTACTGATAGCAGAAGATCGGGAGGGGAATTGGATGCTCCCCTGTGGGTTGTACACACGACCCCGTTGGATGTGATTGGTAGCGCGGAGTCACGCATGAGGCTGGCTTCGCCCATTTCACCATCCGTTTTCCAGGGTCAGAAAACAGGGGCTGTAGGCAAGGTTCTTTGTTTAGGTGGACTGCAGAATAATGTCAATTGCGGAGAAGTTTCAAATTCCTACAGTGTTGCACCCTTGTCGCTGATCGCTGAAGCATGCGGTGCGACACCCACGTGCGTTTCCAAGTTGGTCGAGCCTGTAGCGGCGACGAAATCCCCTGTGCTGTCGCTTAAACGTCGTACGTACATCTTCTCGATCCGTAGGGACGGCAAGCCGCAGCCTTTGTCGGATGTAACAGAAAAGTTGATTTAGTCACCAGCGTGTTCAGAGTCTCATCATGAGGATGCAGACTCCCAATAGCCGTCTGTGACAGACGCGTCTGTGATAGACACCCCGGTTTGTTTGTTTGTTTGTTTGTTTGTTTGTTTGTTTTTTCGTTTGTTTGTGTGTGTGTGTTTTTTTTGTCAGAATTTCATCGTTTCAGAGGGGGGGGCGTACTCATTTGTTGCTTGCCTTAGTCATTTGACCATTGACCACGCATCCCTTTCGAGACGGAGCACCGTTCCTACTCCTAATAGAGACACCTCCAACACTTGGGCGCTCATTACGTTGTTTCCATATATTACAAAGAAACCTTTTGCTAATTTTATCCCCTTC
This sequence comes from Saccharina japonica, assembly GCA_008828725.1. NCBI lineage: Eukaryota > Phaeophyceae > Laminariales > Laminariaceae > Saccharina > Saccharina japonica. The sequence goes on along the minus strand of MEHQ01002109.1, from coordinate 53,235 downwards.
CTGCTTCGCCGCCTGTGGCCACCATCTATCTCCCAAGATAGCGATCGTTTTCTCGCTACTATTTAGTGCACCAAAGTGCTCCATGTCACACTCGTCTATTTTCCTCATCTCCTCCTCAAGCACATCCCTTTCCTCCTTGTACCTTTCACATTCTCCCACTATGTGAACTCTACTCTCTATGGCTTTGCCACATGGGCACATCTGTGCCTCTACTTCCTCCTCCTCCCGGCTACTGGTATACCTCCTTCTTCTTTCTGGCAGGTCCAGGTCCCCTACACGAAATCGCAGTTTCAGCTTTTTCGCGAAGTCCATTGGGCCGTGCAGATACCTTTTCATTCCTATTCCTTCTCTCAACCCCCCGTACATCTCTAAGTGTTCTTCCCCTTCCACCTTCTTTCTCAGTGCTAGCCTTTCCCTTCTTTCTATCCTTTCTTTCACTTCTGTCTTGTATCCGCTAAATTTCTCTATGGCCAGCGTCTCTTTTTGGTTTCCTATATCCTTCCATACTTTCTCGACTACGCTATCCCACCTTATTCCAGCTCGCCCTTTGGTTACTTTCTCCCATACAGCTTTATCAGCTATGGCTGGCAACCTCTTATTTGGCATGTTCTTTACTTTATATTGCCATTTCAACTTACGCACGTCTCTATTTGTCTTAAGTGGGTACATTCCCAGTTCTGCTCTCAATACTGTATTACTCGTCGTACTTGAGCATCCTAGTACTTTTTTAGCTGCTGTCATCTGTACTGTTTCCAGCTGTTTTACGAGCTTCGCGTTCCCTTCCCATACTTCTCCTGCATATTCTAGCTTTGGTACAATCACATTCATCAGTATACATCTCTTAATTCTAGTGTCAAGGTGCGAGTCTGTTAGGACTGCTTCCATCTTGCCTACGTGTGCCTTACCCTTGCCTATTATTTTATTTATGTGTGCATCCCAAGAGCAATCTTTTGAGATTTCTACGCCAAGGTACGTATACTGGTCTACGATCGGTAATTCATCTTCTCCCCACTTCCACTTACAAGTTACCGGACTCTCCTTATCTTCGTTACATACAACTACTGCGCACTTTTTTACGTTCGCCGTCACTCTCCACTTCCTGGTGTACTCGATTGCCTTCTCTATTTGTTTCTGCAGTCCTTCGGGTGTTTCTGATATGCAAACGAAATCATCAGCAAACATCAATCCCGACACCGTATCTTCCCCCACCGTGACTCCCTGCGATGCTGCTTCTACTGCTACTATCATGTCATTAATGTATACCTTGAATAGGTTAGGTGATAGCGTACATCCCTGGGCAACTCCCTGTAGGATATCAACGTACTTCGATATTTCCCCGTCCAACATCACAGCACTTCTCGCACATTCCGTCATCTTCTTCATCATTCTCCACATCTTTCCTCTTATCCCTATTTCCCACAACTTTTTCCACAGCCCATTTCTCCATACTGTATCGTAGGCCTTCTGTACATCTAAAAAGAAACAGTACGTTGTTAGCCCCGCGTCTTTCCTGCCTTGGATTATCTTACCTAATGTGTACACATGGTCGACGCAGCTACGGTTTGGCCTAAATCCTGCTTGCCCTTCGCTAATCTTTTCTTCCTTCTCCATCATTGTTCCCATTCTATCGTTCAAAATCTTACAGAACGTTTTACCTACAGTGCTTAGTAGCGTTATTCCCCTATAGTTACCCGGGTCAGCCTTGTCTCCTTTCTTAAACAAGTTTACTACTACTCCTTCTCTCCATCTCTTAGGTGCGTACTCGTTTTTCCATATCCAGTTATACAACTTAACCATCATGGTAAGCATTCCTTCTCCCCCGTACTTCATAAATTCATTAACTATTTGGTCTGCCCCTGCTGCCTTTCTATTCTTAAGTTTAGCTACACACTTCTTAACTTCTTCTCTTGTGAACTCTCCCTGTAACCCTTCTGAACCACTGTCTTCCCTTTCTGATGCATCTACGTTCGCCTCCGCCCACGCGTTGATATCTTTCTCAAATTCTTTGTCGAACGTTTCGTTGGTTGTGGGCGTCCCTAGCTTGCGGTAATGCTCTACAAGTACTTCCCTTTTCCCCTTCGAACTACTAACCATTTTACCGTTCTGTGCTCTTAATGTAGCTATCCCCGTATCTGCCTCTCCTGCTTGTTTGCCTAGTATCCCTTTTATCCCTACCCACATCTGCTTCATCCCGCCATCAAAGTCTTCATTCGTTTTAGTAACTACGTCTTTCCATACCCCTTTCTTCTTCTTCTCAACCACCTTTTTTACTTTATTTCTAGCAATACCATACTCCTCCCATCCTGACGTAGTTTTGCTCGATGCGTATCTTGCGTGTGCCTTTCTCCTTACTCCTATAGCCTCTTTTACTTCGTCATCCCACCATTTTACTGCTCTATTGCATATTATCAACTTCTTTCCTATTACTTTACTTGCTGTGGTCTTGACCAATTTCTCCCATCCTTCTATTATCCTCGCTCCTGCATTATCTCTCTCTATATTGTTCTTTGTCGTACCTATGCTTTCCAGCAGATCGGAAAAATGCTCTGCATTTTTAGTCATCTCTTCTTGGAACTCTTCCCGTTTTTCCTTTACTTCTAGTTTATCTATTCGCCATCTGTACAATTTCCTACCGCGCCTATTTTTGATAACTCTCGTCTGCTGGCTGTCTGTCCATATTATGCAGTGATCCGTAGTTCCTAAGTCCGCTGCGCATACATGTACTTCAGTTTCCTTACTACTTCCGTTTTCTACCACTATAAAGTCAAGAACGGAGCTTTCTCCCTTTTGTATGCACTGTCTAGTCCATTCTGGCTCTGGCTTGTTTGCTCTACCGTTCAGAGTCTTCATCTCATTGTTCTTAAGGAATTTCAGCATCTCTTCCCCGTTCTTATTCTTTGTTACTTCCCCATACTGTCCAATGTTCTCGTTCGGGTTGCTTGCCTTCCCAATTCTTGAGTTAAAATCTCCGACTAGTACTACTTCTCCTTGTCTTTTATATTTTTGTACATCTACTGCTATTTCTCCGAACTTCTTCTGTATATCTTTTACCGTACTCTTCGACTCTGGGGGCATATAGATGTTTCCTAAGAAATAATCTTTCGCTCCCCTCTCCCCTGGTATCTTTATCCAGATGCTTTCATCGAATTTCGTGTCTTTGATCACTTCTATTATGTCACACAGGTATTCTTTTACTAGGAACCCTACTCCCCCCGCCCCCCTATTCTTCTTGTTCTGTCCCTTTCTCTTTTTCCCTATCCATGCGTACTCTCCAATTGTGCATCCTATTTCGCCCCCCTCTTTTTCCCACGACTCTTGAATTCCCACTATGTCTAAATCGCGCTCACTTACTTGTTCGGCTATTTCTATCCTCTTGCGCTCTTCCGTGGCGAATCCACATACGTTCCATGACCCTATTCTCAGCTTCTTCTTCGTTTCATTGTTCGCTCGACTCTTGTCTTTCGTTTTTTCTCCTTCGTTGCTACTTCTGTGTTCTTTTCTTTGAGCTTTCTGACTGTTTCCGTTTCTGGTTTTGTCTTCTTGCTCTACGCCACTGTGTTTCTCTCCCATTCCCTTTGGGCCAGTTACTGTTTCCTGCCTCCCCTTACCTTCGTTCACCCTAGGACTACGTCTTAGATTCGCTATTCCATTAGCTATACATACCCTCCACCCTAGTCTTCTAACCCATGCCGACACTTGTTCTGTCTCTAATCTCTGCCACTCCATGCTCGCTTTCGGTTTAAGTGTAACTCGAAAATGCTCTCCCTCCCTTTCTACTTGTCCTAATGCAAAGCAGTATAGTCCTACTTCGTCGCACTTCCTCTTGAACTCTATTCTCGTCATGTCGCTAGGAACTCCGAATACCAGCACTACTAGTACTTTACCCTTCCAGTCTTTCTTACTCCACCTACCCTGCCTCACCGTTTTTCTCTGAATCTCTTCCGAGACTATCTCCAGCTTGTTTTTGTTCGTGTTTGTAGTGGGAAATGTTCAAGTTACTGGGACTTCCCAATCCTAGTACTCGTTGAGGGTCTGGTGTCTTTCAGTTATTTTGCCGGCGCACCACACTAAATAGTGTTTCCAACACGGGCTCATAGCCTGGAGCCAAGTTCAACACCCTTAACACAAGTACCCCACGTTTGTGTCAGGCGATCTGCATGGTAACCATCCTGGCGTCCCACGACCGTATCTTCTATCTTCTTGCCCCGCTGCTGTACTGGTTACTTTCCTCCAGGGAGGTCATTTTTACCGTGCAAGGTTCAAGGACGGCTTGCATAACACAAAGTCTTACTCACACATCGGGATGCCCCGTACGTCGCTTCCTCCATCGTATGCACGTTTCACCATGGGTAGCTACCCCACTAATGCTCCCGAGTAGACCTTCGCTGCCGAAAGCTTGGCCAACGATCCCCCTACACTTTGTACCGGCTTCTATCCTTCAAGATGTCAAGATATCTACGTACCGTTTGGTGCTCCGTCTCTTTGGTCGTGTGGTCGGTCAATGGCAAGGCATTTGTTTCATGAGTTCAATAGGCCTGACTTAATGTCATGCATCATCCACCCCTCCCCTTCATTTGGCGCATGGTATGTGCACCAAGTTTCAGGGGTTCAGGACGATGACAGACCAGATTTCCACCGCCCAATGGAAATCGGTAAGTTTTTCCGGGTATCTCACCACGAGACCCCAACCTTCATGTGAACTGAACATGTCGGGGTGACCTTGCTGTATCTATGTGCGTGCATGTAAGGTGGTCCTCCTTCATGCTAGGTTTTTTGTCTATGTTTCAAGGTTTTGCTGTTCTTACCTGGTACGATATGGGAGAAGATATACAGTTAGTGTGTGGTTTGGGTTTTGATATGTGGAAAAAAAACTGGTTAGTTTAGTAATTTCATGTCTATGTCCGGTTTGTGTTTTGATATGAGAAAAAAAACTGGTTAGTTGAGTAGTTTCGTGTCTATGTCTGGTTTGTGTTTGATATGGGGAAAAAAAAAATTGGTTAGTTTAGTATTTTCATGTCTATTTCCGGTTTGCGTTTTGATATGAGAAAAAAAAAAACTGGTTAGTTTAGTAATTTCATGCCTATATCCGGTTTGTGTTTTGATATGAGGAAAAAAAACTGGTTAGTTCAGTAATTTCATGTCTATTGTCCGGTTTGTGTTTTGGTATGAGGAAAAAAAAACTGGTTAGCTCAGTAGTTTCATGTCTAAGGTCTGGTGGCTTGTTTTACAGCGTCTTTGCCACTCGACGCCAACCCATAGTTGTCTAGCAGAATCTATTTGTCAGTAGGGGGGGGGTTATAAAAATGAACCCTTTTCACCCGACACCCCACGTCAAAGTACACGCAGGACCGCATGCGAGACGCTCGCGGGCCGGCCAAGCTTTGATAGATACGGGTTCCCCGCAGTCGTTTTGTATCGTATTCATTTTTCGAGAATATGCGTGCATCCGGCGCCGCTTCGTTGTCAGCAGTTCAGCGCGTCTGTGAGCGTTAATGGTCAATAAATATATTTGATTAACGTTTGCACCGAAACATGCAGCAGTTGGCCAGTATCGACGGGGTTATATTTTACTCCCCTCCTGTAACCTTGGAGTCCGACCAAAGTGGTAGTTGATACACGTGGATGTCAACTGCCTCTTGCCCTTTTGATTAATATTAGTCTGCCCCCGAGAAACACTATGGGGGCCCTTGTTGTCTCTATCGATCAATCAGTTGGATAACCGGCAGCTCATCAGGGTTCCTGACATAATCTAGGGCATAGATCAGGTGTAGTGTAGGATAAGGTGGTAGAACTTACGGTCGGTTTCCGTCACTGTCGCATCCAACATAACGCCGATCGATGTCGTAGGCGGGCATCGGTCGACCGATACGTTTAGCAGGTCGGTATGCCAGCGAGAGGGACATCCGAATGGTAGATAGACGGTCCTATAGTAGCGTGTCAAGCCGCGAAACTTCGCGTGCGGAAAACCCCAACTTTGTTTTTGCCGCTGGCTTCCCTCCCGCTTCCATTTTCGCTGAAGGAGAGGGTATCGTTCGACTTTCCAGATCCGTTCCAGGAATTTTTGAACGAACTCAACTTTTACTCTCGTACGAATTGCTGATTTTAGAAGTGAATTTAGATCAGCATAAATTCGTCAATTAATGTTTCGTTGTTGTGCCGAAGCTTTATTATCAACGACGTAGGAGCCGATAACAGGCGTTTCTGAACGTACCAACGCCTCGCCGCACAACGCGCTGAATATCGTTGGCGTAGAAATGTTTACTGACCGACAGGTTACGTTTTTACTCCAGAACATCACAAACCGGCAGGATAGATTGACGAAAGGCGTAAAGGAGCCCGCAAGTATGTCATGGTGGATATTGGAGGACGGCGGCTAGGAAGCATCCCCAGCGTCGGACCAGAAGGGGACATCCGATTACCCTACCCCGCCATAATTGTTTGTTTGGGGAAATATTTTCATGGATTCTGGGTGGGCCTGTTGCATGTATAGAACTATTTTGTTTGATTGGAACTGCTTGCATCAACACCCCCAGAATATGTTGACGCAGCCGCTCGGGATACAGGGTTTTGAGTGTAACCGCTGCGCCAACACCGCCAGATTTTGTTGAGGAAGCCGTTCGGGATACAGTGTTTGAGTGGAACCGTTTGCATCAACACCGTCAGATATTTGTTGAAGCACCCGTTCGGGATACAGTGTTGGAGTGGAACCGTTGTGTCAACACCGCCATATTTTGTTGAAACAGCCGTTCGGGATGTGATATTTGGGGAGATTGGAACAAATAACTCCGACACCGCTAAAATTTGTTGAAGTTAATGCTCGGGGAAGGTTTGATTAGGAAGTATTCGATGATTGACTCTGTGTTGGCTGCAAAGGTAAATTCTAGGGCAATGGTCATTTGGGGGTATACCCCTCGGGTTTACGGCCATTTGGGGGTAGGGTCAACATGCGCCCGCGGAACGCGCTCCCGCGGGTCCAAACATGCCTCAAACGCAATTCCGAAGCGCTGGCGAGATGCCCGAAGCCCATGCCAAGCACGCACACATTTGTTTTGTTTTTTTCAGGCACGTCTTTGGGCCTTACAGGACGGCGGCGCACGAGGGAGCAAAGTACGTCCCCCCTTTGACCACATCTCGGGGGGGGATAACCCCACGTACCTACTAGATTTATCTACTCCCCCCGATTGACCACTTTTTTCACCCCGTTCGACCGAAACCATACCCCCGTTTGACCATCTGCGACAGCCTCAAAAACGAGTACAGCAGTACGTATCCACGTCACCGCGGAACAGACCGAATAGACCACGGGGCGGAACATCCAGAACTCGCGAATAGTCCGGATCGTTTGCCCCCCAAAATATCGGCGGAACAACATAAAAATCAAATCTTTATAGGCGACATGAAGATATCGGCTCTTCTGAGAAAATGTAGGCCCTTCTGATGGGAGAAGCAAGTGGTGTGACAAGCAGGACACATGCGGGTACGAGATGCTCGGTGTATCTCAGGGGGTCGTGAGTTGCTGTCTTTGGTCCTCGGTGCATCGGTGCCGGGGGATCCTACGCAAACACACCAGCCTGCCGTCCAACACACAGCACAGACACACAGCGCACGGCTTATTAGCCTGTTTCTAATCAGGTGTCCTGTACTGTATTGCTGCAATCAAGTATTTACTGCTTGATGAAAAATGCGGTATACATCGCTACGTACTGACAAAGTCCGCCAATGCCTAGCCTTTACGCACACTAGCCTTTACGTACACTACTACGATCGATCACCTGCCATCTGTTGTGCACCGTTTCGACAAGTTCATCCGCATTTTTCAACAAAAATACTCTCACATAGAGGCCGTCCCGCGACTTGGAAAATATTGCTTTTAAAGGCGGCAACCTACTGCCAAGAGTACTGGGAGTATTGAGTACACAGGAACCGTTTGGAGTTTGTTACGAGTAATCGTAGCTGCCGTTTCTTCGTGGTTACCCGTAATGTTATAAGTTATCTATGTTACCCGTAATTACCGTCGTTCAAACAAATCACTGCTGAAACGTACCACACAGCGGTACGTTTGTAACCAGATTCGTTGCGACGCGAAAACAGCGAGGAAGTCCCTTGCCCCCCAACCCATGAGAAGGACGAACAGGATGAGGGGTCAACACGAACGAAAGGGAAAGGGGAAGAGGGGCGAAACTAACAGATACCGCAAAATAAACGCTACAGAAATCAGAGGAACCCAAGGCGGCAAGCGGCTCCGGTACTCGTCAATCTCGATCAGTAGTACAAGTAGTATTAATAGTAGTAGTAGTAGTAGTAGTAGTAGTAGTAGTAGTAGTAGTAGTAGTAGTAGCAGTAGTAGTGGTGGTAGTAGTAGTAGTAGTAGTAGTAGTAGTAGTAGTAGTAGTAGTAGCCGTAGCAGTAGTAGAAGTAGTATAGTACGAGTAGTATAACATATCGTGTGCTCCGTCGCAAGCGGTCTCGGGGGATGGATACGATGGTGGACGGGAGGAAAGCACCTCTCAATAAGACTGACAACCGAACGTTGCGCCTGATGTTGTTCGTGTCCCAAAGACCCCTCCCGTCCGACAAAACCAAGCACCGAGCATCCATGACGCACAGCACCCAGCAACGAAGCACCACGCACCCAGCACGAAACACCCAGCAACTCACGACCCCCTGAGATACACCGAGCATCTCGTACCCGCATGTGTCCTGCTTGTCACACCACTTGCTTCTCCCATCAGAAGGGCCTACATTTTCTCAGAAGAGCCGATATCTTCATGTCGCCTATAAAGATTTGATTTTTATGTTGTTCCGCCGATATTTTGGGGGGCAAACGATCCGGACTATTCGCGAGTTCTGGATGTTCCGCCCCGTGGTCTATTCGGTCTGTTCCGCGGTGACGTGGATACGTACTGCTGTACTCGTTTTTGAGGCTGTCGCAGATGGTCAAACGGGGGTATGGTTTCGGTCGAACGGGGTGAAAAAAGTGGTCAATCGGGGGGAGTAGATAAATCTAGTAGGTACGTGGGGTTATCCCCCCCCGAGATGTGGTCAAAGGGGGGACGTACTTTGCTCCCTCGTGCGCCGCCGTCCTGTAAGGCCCAAAGACGTGCCTGAATAAAACAAAACAAATGTGTGCGTGCTTGGCATGGGCTTCGGGCATCTCGCCAGCGCTTCGGAATTGCGTTTGAGGCATGTTTGGGCCCGCGGGAGCGCGTTCCGCGGGCGCATGTTGACCCTACCCCAAAATGGCCGTAAAACCGAGGGGTATACCCCCAAATGACAATTCCCTAACTTCTAGGTTGCCATTCTACGAGATTTTGAGGGGCATAACTTAATTACTTAATTGCGCCTGAAATCCCGTTCAGAGAATACTGCAGGGCCGTTGTTTCTTCAACACAACTTCTTACATAATGGTCGGTTGTTGCTTTTGAGTATTATAGTGAAAACACTACGTTTACTACTAAAAGCTAGGGAGAGATAATGTTGTAAGAAGTGTGCAACATGCATCCGAGCAAAAGTGAGTTGAAATAAGTTGCTTGGAAGTTTATTGAAGGAAGATGAGGATGCGGAAAAACTATCTGAAAAGGGGTATTATATGATATGGGAAAATAGAGTACAAGATACCCGTACGTACTCACGACAGTAGCGGCTGAATAATAGTGGATGGTTCATCGGGTTCAGTCATGTAGTAGGCGTTTTGAGTATTAGGGTCGAATACGTCGTATATGAAGATATAAAAGACAAGTAATACGTAAGGAGATGCCGTACGAGTAGGAGAGGGTGGATTTGAGTTGCCTCGAGCTGCATGGCACGCACGAAGGAGTTCAGAAGTTCGCTAGCCTGGAGTCCTTTCTGATCGAACGACGAGGTGGCAAGCCAGCGGGGTCGGGTGATACTGATGTAAGCGAGGGTCAGGCGAGTTCAGTCAGTAAAAAAAAAAGGATTTGAAGGCGGACAGTGAAGCAGAAGGATACATAACGCTCAATGACAAAGGAATTTGTCAATCATCATCTCATAAGACTCGAAGCCAGAAATGCATGCATACTCCACGTGTAAGAGACGAAATAACCTGCTCCCGTTTGTGATACATTTTAGTGGACAGCTAGCAAGGCCACAGTGCCTCGCTAGTGAGACTCGCCAGACCGACCGAGTCGAGTCCACTTATTATTGCATATCTGGTGGCCTTGTCCGCAACCAGTAACACAAATTCAATACAAGTCCTTTTTCCAAAGACGATTTTCTTACTCTATATAATCGTTGTGTTAGTATCGCAATCGAATGAGTAACATTCGCGTTGCTAGTCTCCGGTCTTACTAAAAAATGTGTGTTGAGAAAGGGCCATTGTTATCGATCAAGTTTTGTCCAAATGTTAGTATCGCAATCGAATGAGTATCATTCGCGTTGCTATTCCTCAGTCCTGAAAAACAAATGCAAGTCTTTGTCGGGCGTTTTCCCGCGGGATTAGGGGTAGTTCCTTGTTGTCGTCAATGTTGCACAGATAGATGATGCTCCGAGTACCTTGGAGTAAAGTAAGGAGTATTGGAGATATAACACTTCAGGCACTTCGTGTACTCAAAGTAGTTCGGGGTTCAATACTCCGGGATACTGCTCGTACTCGGAGTATTTCGGGTATGAACACTCTCGATACTGCTTGTACTCGGAGTATTTCGGGGTCCGATACTGCGGGTACTCCTTGTACTCCAAGTATTTGGGGCTTTAGTACTGTTCATACTCCAAGTACTCCGAGTATTCAGGCCGCCAGTACTCTCATACTCTTAAGTACTCGGATTACGAAATGCACTCGATACTCGAAGTATACTGCGCAATCGGACTGCATAGGACGGTGCTTTCGTTTTTTAGATCGAAAAATACAAATTGGAAGCTCGTAATCGAACCTCATAGGAAACGGCCTGTTGATTGTGAAAAATCTGACCGGATCGAAAATTGGCATGGTCTCTAAATTCAAGATGTTATTCACACAGCAAGCAAGCAGCAGCATCAACAGCAGCAGCAACAGCAGCAGCAGCAGCAGCAGCAGCAGCAGCGGTAGCAGCACGATCGGTGAGTTGGATGGTGACACAGCGACGTTGCTTCGCGCCCGGCGACCAGCCGACGATAGGTGCGTCTCTCCGTCGCCAAACTACAGTCGGCTGGCGAGGGCTCGGGCCTAGACACGAAGAGAAGCGCACTCGGCGCGCGGCTTTCCGTACTCGTAGACTTTACAGCAGCAGCAGCAGCAGCAGTACATCAGCAGTAGTCAGTCAACGCTCGGATGCTTCGTTGTGTCGCAATACAAAATACCAAGACAGGTCGACTCGAGAGCACCCGGCGCGTCGCCGCCAGACCAGAGGCATCCAGCGTGTCTTCGGACGCTTGGCTTGTACGCCCAGTACAGCGCACTCGACGCGTCTCTTCGCGGCGCCAGACCACAACAACAACAGTTGGTCTTGGCGAGGCATGTACTCATACACGCGGTGGCGAGGCGTCGTGACTTGCGTTCATGTCATGCAACCGTCGTGGCTTGCTTTCATGTCACCACCGCCATAAGGAACCCCCATCCCCTATTCAAAAGTAGTAGTAATAAACGTAGAACTCCCAGTGGTCGCAGTTTTTTCTCAGGGGGTCTGCTGGAGGGGTGCTCGGCGAGCGTGCTGCTGTGCTCGGCGTGCGCTCACCAAGATGCCGATACTCGGCCGAGGCCCATGGTGTGTGCTTGGCTGTCGAGGCGTGCAAAAACTGTCGCGACGCCGCTGTTGTGCTCCAAGAACGAGCTTTGAAGGTCGAGGGGACAAGGGGGTACCCGTTGTGTGATTCAGGGTGTCACGTTTCTGTCACGCTTTTCAATTCTATTTTTACAGAGTTCCAGTGATGTAAAGGGATCAGCAATGCGCGTCAGCACAGAAACCTTGTGCCAGGTACAAAACATATCATGTTATATTATACAAGTACGCGAAAAGGACACACACACAGCTGCGCAACCAAGACGCACCTGCTGTTGACAGCAAGTTTTGCCATACATTCCGCACGCAAAGTTGGTCGGGTCAAAGGCATAGCACCCTCCGTAGTTATACGAGTACAGCTACGCGAATTGGATAAACACACAGCTACGCACCTGCTGTTGACAGCAAGTTTTGCCATACGTTCCGCGCGCAAACTTGCTCGGGTCAAAGGCATAGCACCCTCCGTAGTTCAGTTCGTAGTCGTTGGTGGTGAACGTGCTGAGGTTGGTCGAGGAGCAAGAGGCACAAAATCGTGAAGGGTGCGAGGATCCAACTCGCGAAGACCGCTAGGTGCACGAAAGGATCTCTCGACACGAGCCACGGCAGATGGGACACCACTGGGTTCGAATAAAAGCCGCTCGCGACGCTCTCCGGGGGCATTGCGCTCTCCGGGGGCATTACGCTCTCCGGGGGCACCACTGCCTTCACGAGCTAGAGCCCGGCGTTGGGGTACACCTCTTCTTCCATCACGAGAACTGCTGCTCGGCCTGTTGTTGGTGTTGACCATGGCCATGAGAAGTCCATGGGTCAACACGACGTACGGCACATGCATACCGATAAAGAGCTACCGGCGCTATTGCGCGTTGCCGAGGCGTGGTGGTGAGGCCTGGCAGGTACTCATACACGTGGTGGCGAGGCGTCGTGGCTTGCTTTCATGCCATGCAACCGTCGTGGCTTGCTTTCAAGCCATGCAACCAACCCGCAGCCATCAGGAACCCCCACCCCCTATTCAAAAACATTATAGTAGGTAATAGTGAACTCCCAGTGGTCGCAGTTTTTCTCAGGGGGTCTGCTGGAGGGGTGCTCGGCGAGCGTGCTGCTGTGCTCGGTGTGCGCTCACCAAGATGCCGATACTCGGCCGAGGCCCATGTGTGTGCTTGGCTGTCGAGGCGTGCAAAAACTGTCGCGACCCGCTGTGTGCGCACAAACGAGCTTTGAGGGTCGAGGGGACAAGGGGGCACCCGTGGTGTGATTCAGGGTTTCACGTTTCTGTCACGCTTTTCAATTCTATTTTTACAGAGTTCCAGTGATGTAAAGGGGTCAGCAATGCGCGTCAGCACAGAAACCTTGTGCCAGGTACAAAACATATCATGTTATACGTATGTACGAGTACATACAGCTACGAGTACGCGATTAGGATCAACACACAGCTGCGCACCTGCTGTTGGCGGCATGACATGTGTATGTTGTCTCGTTCTTTCTACTCAATCAACCACATCAGTACACCCTGTGCCTGTCCTGGTACGAGTACAGCTACGCGAATAGGTTAAACACACAGCTGCGCACCTGCTGTTGACAGCATGTTTTGCCATACGTTCCGCACGCAAACTTGCTCGGGTCAAAGGCATAGCACTCTCCGTAGTTGAGTTCGCAGTCGTTCGCGTTGAACGTGCTGAGTCTGGTCGGGGAGCAAGAGGTACAATATCGGGGAGTGTGCGAGGATCCAACTCGCGAAGACCGCTAGGTGCAAAAAAAGGATCGCTCGACACGAGCCACGGCTGGTGTGGTACCACCGGGTTCGAAAAGAAGCAGCTCGCGCTGGGAATCACGCTCTCCGGGGGCACCACTGCCTTCACGAGCTAGAGCCCGGCGTTGGGGTACACCTCTTCCATCACCAGGAGTACTGCTGCTGCTCCTGTTTTTTGTGTTGACCATGGCCGCCAGAAGTCCAAGGGTCAATGACACAAACACTGAGTACGGCAGATGCATACCGATATAGAGCTACCCGCGCTATTGCGTGTTGCCGAGGGGTGGTGGTGAGGCGTGGCATGTACTCAAACGCGTGGTGGCGAGGCGTCGTGACTTGCGTTCATGTCATGCAACCGTCGTGGCTTGCTTTCATGTCACCACCGCCATAAGGAACCCCCATCCCCTATTCAAAAGTAGTAGTAATAAACGTAGAACTCCCAGTGGTCGCAGTTTTTTCTCAGGGGGTCTGCTGGAGGGGTGCTCGGCGAGCGTGCTGCTGTGCTCGGCGTGCGCTCACCAAGATGCCGATATTCGGCCGAGGCCCATGGTGTGTGCTTGGCTGTCGAAGCGTGCAAAAACTGTCGCGACGCCGCTGTTGTGCTCCAAGAACGAGCTTTGAAGGTCGAGGGGACAAGGGGGTACCCGTTGTGTGATTCAGGGTGTCACGTTTCTGTCACGCTTTTCAATTCTACTTTTACAGAGTTCCAGTGATGTAAAGGGGTCAGCAATGCGCGTCAGCACAGAAACCTTGTGCCAGGTACAAAGACATATCATGTTATATGTACGAGTACATACAACACATCGATTAGGATAAACACACAGCTGCGCACCTGCTGCTTGCACAGGCATACATACGTGTGTGTTGTCTCGTTCTTTCTACTCAATCAACCACATCAGTCCACCCTGTGCCTGTCCTGGTACGAGTACAGCTACGCGAATAGGTTAAACACACAGCTGCGCACCTGCTGTGACAGCATGTTTTGCCATACGTTCCGCACGCAAACTTGCTCGGGTCAAAGGCATGCACCCTCCGTAGTTGAGTTCGCAGTCGTTGCGTTGAACGTGCTGAGTCTGGTCGGGGACAAGAGGTACAAATCGGGGAGTGTGCGAGGATCCAATTCGCGAAGACGCGAGGTGCAAAAAAGGATCGCTCGACACGAGCCACGGCTGGTGTGTACCACCGGGTTCGAAAGAAGCAGTCGCGCTGGGAATTACGCTCTCCGGGGGCACCACTGCCTTCACGAGTAGAGCCCGGCGTTGGGGACACCTCTTCCATCACCAGGAGGGCTGCTGCTGCTCCTGTTCTTGTGTTGACCATGGCCGCCAGAGTCCAAGGGTCAATGACACAAACACTGGTACGCAGATGCATACCGATATAGAGCTACCCGCGCTATTGCGGTTGCCGAGGGGTGGTGGTGAGGCGTGGCGTGTACTCATACACGTGGTGGCGAGGCGTCGTGGCTTGCTTTCATGTCATGCAACCGTCGTGGCTGATTTCATGTCACCACAGTCATCAGGAACCCCCACCCCCATTCAAAAAGTAGTAGGAATGTGGAACTCCCAGTGGTCGCAGTTTTTCTCAGGGTCTGCTGGAGGGGTGCTCGGCGAGCGTGCTGCTGTGCTCGGGTGCGCTCACCAAGATGCCGATACTCGGCCGAGGCCCATAGTGTGTGCTTGGCTGTCGAGGCGTGCAAAAACTGTCGCGACCCGCTGCTGTGCGCCAAGAACGAGCTTTGAGGGTCGAGGGGACAAGGGGGTACCCGTGGTGTGGTTTCAGGGGTCACTTTCTGTCACGCCTATGATCTTGAAATTCGGCCATCACTTTTGGGATTATGCTTCTTGAGTCTCCGGTCCAGTTGGACCGGAGAACTTGTGTATTCCTTTGGTTAAAAGTAAAAAACGGGTCCTGGAGACTAGGCAACGCGAATTGAATACTCATTCGCTTGCGTTGGAACTAACGGCCGTTCTACTTTATAGCCGACTCTTATGGGATCGGAATCCAAAACAGGAGTTTTCAACACCTTCGCAGGCTTTTTCTCCCGGGGACGCAAAAAAACGTCCCCTACTATCTCAACGAGCCATCGGTCAATTTTCGAGAGGAATCTAGTGGTATTGGCCGATTTTGCAGGCTCGAAATTCCAACGGATGGCCAACGGACCCTGTTTCGATTTTTTCATCCTGTTTCGATAAAAAAATCGAAACAGGCCGCCTGTTTCGTATTTTTTACCCGGTTTCGATAAAATAATCGAAACATGGAAACGCTGAACGAAAGGAAATATGGGGTTTGTGGAGAGGTATTGAATCGTTGGCATGATTGAAAGAGGGGATCGGGAAAGGTTTATCAAGTACGTATCATGGCGGTGCAGTTGGTTGAGCTGGAGAGACAGAGGTTGGGAAGGTTTGAGGCAGGAAGGAAGAAGACCATCTCGTACGGGGCTCTACTCGTGGTGTTGACGAGCAAGAGTTTGGCACTGGGTGGAAGGTCGGGCAGTTGAAAGAACAAGGGGGGCTCAGCGGGAAATGGAAATTAGTCATCATGGGAGTGCGCAAGAAGCGGCAGCAGCGGCAGCTCAAGCGTGGAAAACCGCACACCCACTCGGTGCCGACGCAGCAAGAAGAGAAGGGTCAGGCAACGTGGGGGTAAATGAAGATGCCGATGCTGCTGCGGCTGCTGTTGCAGTCGCTGCTGCGGGGAATGCATATGGGATGGCAGTTCCTGCTGTTGCTGTGGAAAATGCTCCTGCTATAGCTGACGCCGGAATTGCTGCTGTAGCTGCTCTCGGCGCGGCAGCTGCTGGGGTTGCGGCCGGGGCGCTTGATGTGGACGAGGTAGTTATCGGCGAAGGAGCAGGAGCGATGCATGGTGGGATCGGAGGAGGCGGTGCAGAGCCGGGTCAGCAGGTACTTGCTGAGGCGGCTGTGGGTAATGATCTCGTGGTGGCCCAGGTCGGTTTTGCGGACAAAAAGCACGAAATACTGCTCGCATTACTACCATCGTTGAGCAGCTGGCGGTTGCATTGCCGATGATTCAAGGGTTGGTGGAGCAAGTCAATACGACGCAGAATCATCAAACAGCAGTGGGAGTAGGAGCTCAACTGGCGGGGGTAGCGGCATCTCACGACGGGGCGATCATTGCCCCAAATCCTAATGAGGCCATCGAAGAAAAAGAGGCGGCGAAGCGTCGTATAACGGCATGGAGCAAATATGGTACCAAGCGATTTTTTGCACTGTCAGGAGTACTGCAGTTTTTCACCAACGAGCGGATTCAAGAAATGCTTATAAAAAATCTTGTCGTGAGCGAGGCTGTTTTCAAGATGTTGACATCGTGTTCTGGGGTCCGCATACAACAGTTCGCGCCGAAGAAGGGGGTTTGGGGGGGTTCGATGGAAAAAGGGACGCCGGTTGCAGCGAAGGTCACTTTTCAAGATCGCTTCGCCGCACTGATGAGGGGCTTCGAGGTCGTCATGGGAGAATATACTCGCGCAGGGGTCTTTCTTCAGGAATTGCGCGACGTCAGACAAGAGCTGTTCGCGTACGCAGCAAGATACCAGGATTTCGTGGATGTGGCCAAAGCGATCGGAGATGTAGCGGCCGCTCTCAAGACGTCGTACCTGAACGGTCCGCCTATGCCGAGTCAGAGTGTTCCAGAATTGCCGTCGCCGGTTGTTCCGAGGACTCGTTCAGCTACTGACCGAATTAGAGGGGTTCAGCAACAGGTGTTATATCTGTCAGGGTTTAGCGCGACACGTAAGCGGACCCGAGAGGGTGGAGGTTCGTTGGGAAAGAGGAAGGGCACGCCGTCGGGGGGAGTGAATTATTCGCGGCAGCCGGCTCAGGCCACACAACAAGCGTTTGCAGCTACGTCGAGAACAAGGGATTAGGAAAGTTCTGGCTGTCCTCGCGGTACGTGCATTCACCATTGGAAGATTTAGGGATGCTCGTTGGGCCAATCGTGTCGACTTAAGCACGACTTTCAGGCGATGAACAACAACTCGGCGGGTGGGGGAGGCAGCGCTGAGCGGTTCAGGTTATGGGGGTGGTTTCGGACGAGGAGGAGGAGGGGGAGGAGGAGGAGGGAGCGGACGGGGAGGGGGGGCGCCGGTCGTACTCGTAGACTTTACAGCAGCAGCAGCAGCAGCAGTACATCAGCAGTAGTCAGTCAACGCTCGGATGCTTCGTTGTGTCGCAATACAAAATACCAAGACAGGTCGACTCGAGAGCACCCGGCGCGTCGCCGCCAGACCAGAGGCATCCAGCGTGTCTTCGGACGCTTGGCTTGTACGCCCAGTACAGCGCACTCGACGCGTCTCTTCGCGGCGCCAGACCACAACAACAACAGTTGGTCTTGGCGAGGCATGTACTCATACACGCGGTGGCGAGGCGTCGTGACTTGCGTTCATGTCATGCAACCGTCGTGGCTTGCTTTCATGTCACCACCGCCATAAGGAACCCCCATCCCCTATTCAAAAGTAGTAGTAATAAACGTAGAACTCCCAGTGGTCGCAGTTTTTTCTCAGGGGGTCTGCTGGAGGGGTGCTCGGCGAGCGTGCTGCTGTGCTCGGCGTGCGCTCACCAAGATGCCGATATTCGGCCGAGGCCCATGGTGTGTGCTTGGCTGTCGAGGCGTGCAAAAACTGTCGCGACGCCGCTGTTGTGCTCCAAGAACGAGCTTTGAAGGTCGAGGGGACAAGGGGGTACCCGTGGTGTGATTCAGGGTTTCACGTTTCTGTCACGCTTTTCAATTCTACTTTTACAGAGTTCCAGTGATGTAAAGGGGTCAGCAATGCGCGTCAGCACAGAAACCTTGTGCCAGGTACAAAACATATCATGTTATATTATACAAGTACGCGAAAAGGACAAACACACAGCTGCGCAACCAAGACGCACCTGCTGTTGACAGCAAGTTTTGCCATACATTCCGCACGCAAAGTTGGTCGGGTCAAAGGCATAGCACCCTCCGTAGTTATACGACTACAGCTACGCGAATTGGATAAACACACAGCTACGCACCTGCTGTTGACAGCAAGTTTTGCCATACGTTCCGCGCGCAAACTTGCTCGGGTCAAAGGCATAGCACCCTCCGTAGTTCAGTTCGCAGTCGTTGGTGGTGAACGTGCTGCGGTTGGTCGAGGAGCAAGAGGCACAAAATCGTGAAGGGTGCGAGGATCCAACTCGCGAAGACCGCTAGGTGCACGAAAGGATCTCTCGACACGAGCCACGGCAGATGGGACACCACTGGGTTCGAATAAAAGCCGCTCGCGACGCTCTCCGGGGGCATTGCGCTCTCCGGGGGCATTACGCTCTCCGGGGGCACCACTGCCTTCACGAGCTAGAGCCCGGCGTTGGGGTACACCTCTTCTTCCATCACGAGAACTGCTGCTCGGCCTGTTGTTGGTGTTGACCATGGCCATGAGAAGTCCATGGGTCAACACGACGTACGGCACATGCATACCGATAAAGAGCTACCGGCGCTATTGCGCGTTGCCGAGGCGTGGTGGTGAGGCCTGGCAGGTACTCATACACGTGGTGGCGAGGCGTCGTGGCTTGCTTTCATGCCATGCAACCGTCGTGGCTTGCTTTCAAGCCATGCAACCAACCCGCAGCCATCAGGAACCCCCACCCCCTATTCAAAAACATTAGTAAAATGTGGAACTCCCAGTGGTCGCAGTGTTTTCGTAGGGTCTGCTGGAGGGTTGCTGGGCGTGTGTGCGGCTGTGCTCGGCGTGCGCTCACCAAGATGCCGATACTCGGCGGCCGAGGCCCATGGTTTGTGCTTGGCTGTCGAAGCGTGCAAACACTGTCACTACACCGCTGATGTACACCCAGAACGAGCTTTGAGGGTCGAGCGGACAAGGGAGTACCCGGGGTGTGTTTTGGGGGGGTCAATTTTCTGTCACTATTATCTTTAAAATCTGGCATCACTTCTGGGATTATGCTTTCTGAGTCTCCGGTCCAAGGACCGGAGAACTTGTGTATCCTCTTGGTTAAAATAAAAACGGGCCTGGAGACTAGCAACGCGAATGATACTCATTCGCTTGCGTTACTAACGGCCGTTCCTAAGGCCGACTCTTATGGGATCGGAATCCAAAACAGGAGTTTTCAACACCTTCGCAGGCTTGTTTTCCCGGGGGCGCTAAAAAACGTCCCCTACTATCTGAACGAGCCATTGGTCAATTTTCGAGAGGAGTCTAGTGGTATTGGCCGATTTTGCAGGCTCGAAATTCCAACGAATGGCCAACGGACCCTGTTTCGTATTTTTCATCCTGTTTCGATAAAAAAATCGAAACAGACCGCCTGTTTCGTATTGTTTACCCGGTTTCGATAAAATAATCGAAACATGGAAGCTTGAACAAAGGAAATATGGGGTTTGTGGAGAGGTATTGAATCGTTGGCATGATTGAAAGAGGGATCGGGAACGGTTTATCAAGTACGTATCATGGCGGTGCAGTTGGTTGAGCTGGAGAGACAGAGGTTGGGAAGGTTTGAGGCAGGAAGGAAGAAGACCATCTCGTACGGGGCTCTACTCGTGGTGTTGACGAGCAAGAGTTTGGCACTGGGTGGAAGGTCGGGCAGTTGAAAGAACAAGGGGGGCTCAGCGGGAAATGGAAATTAGTCATCATGGGAGTGCGCAAGAAGCGGCAGCAGCGGCAGCTCAAGCGTGGAAAACCGCACACCCACTCGGTGCCGACGCAGCAAGAAGAGAAGGGTCAGGCAACGTGGGGGTAAATGAAGATGCCGATGCTGCTGCGGCTGCTGTTGCAGTCGCTGCTGCGGGGAATGCATATGGGATGGCAGTTCCTGCTGTTGCTGTGGAAAATGCTCCTGCTATAGCTGACGCCGGAATTGCTGCTGTAGCTGCTCTCGGCGCGGCAGCTGCTGGGGTTGCGGCCGGGGCGCTTGATGTGGACGAGGTAGTTATCGGCGAAGGAGCAGGAGCGATGCATGGTGGGATCGGAGGAGGCGGTGCAGAGCCGGGTCAGCAGGTACTTGCTGAGGGGGCGGTAGGTGATGATCTCGTGGTGGCCCAGGTCGGTTTTGCGGACAAAAAGCACGAAATACTGCTCGCATTACTACCATCGTTGAGCAGCTGGCGGTTGCATTGCCGATGATTCAAGGGTTGGTGGAGCAAGTCAATACGACGCAGAATCATCAAACAGCAGTGGGAGTAGGAGCTCAACTGGCGGGGGTAGCGGCATCTCACGACGGGGCGATCATTGCCCCAAATCCTAATGAGGCCATCGAAGAAAAAGAGGCGGCGAAGCGTCGTATAACGGCATGGAGCAAATATGGTACCAAGCGATTTTTTGCACTGTCAGGAGTACTGCAGTTTTTCACCAACGAGCGGATTCAAGAAATGCTTATAAAAAATCTTGTCGTGAGCGAGGCTGTTTTCAAGATGTTGACATCGTGTTCTGGGGTCCGCATACAACAGTTCGCGCCGAAGAAGGGGGTTTGGGGGGGTTCGATGGAAAAAGGGACGCCGGTTGCAGCGAAGGTCACTTTTCAAGATCGCTTCGCCGCACTGATGAGGGGCTTCGAGGTCGTGATGGGAGAATATACTCGCGCAGGGGTCTTTCTTCAGGAATTGCGCGACGTCAGACAAGAGCTGTTCGCGTACGCAGCAAGATACCAGGATTTCGTGGATGTGGCCAAAGCGATCGGAGATGTAGCGGCCGCTCTCAAGACGTCGTACCTGAACGGTCCGCCTATGCCGAGTCAGAGTGTTCCAGAATTGCCGTCGCCGGTTTTTCCGAGGACTCGTTCAGCTACTGACCGAATTAGAGGGGTTCAGCAACAGGTGTTATATCTGTCAGGGTTTAGCGCGACACGTAAGCGGACCCGAGAGGGTGGAGGTTCGTTGGGAAAGAGGAAGGGCACGCCGTCGGGGGGAGTGAATTATTCGCGGCAGCCGGCTCAGGCCACACAACAAGCGTTTGCAGCTACGTCGAGAACAAGGGATTTGGAAGCGTCTGGCTGTCCTCGCGGTACGTGCATTCACCATTGGAAGATTTAGGGATGCTCGTTGGGCCAATCGTGTCGACTTAAGCACGACTTTCAGGCGATGAACAACAACTCGGGGGGGGGGGGGGCAGCACTGGGCGGTTCAGGTTTTGGGGGTGGTTTCGGACGAGGAGGAGGAGGAGGAGGGACGAGGAGGAGGAGGAGGAGGAGGGAGCGGACGGGGAGGGGGGGCGCCGGTGGGGGGGTCCTTCGGTTCGGCTTCAATTTTCGGGGGTGGGGGTGGTTTTGGAGGCTGGGGACGCGGTGGTGGTGCTCGCGAATGAGGACACGGGCTATGTTCGTTTACGGGGCCAACAACGAGTCGACGAGCAGGCGCGGTACTGGAAGGGGGGAGATGGCGACCAATTTCGTGGACTACTAACTTGGACAGATCGTCTAGGTCAGTAGAACACCAGGGTGTGCCTCCCCCGAAGTCGGGTTCGTTGAAGGACGTGGTGCGTGAGTGAATGCGCGGTATGAGTCTTGTATGTATATTGAATGATATATATGTTAAGGTTCTGGGGACGGAAACGGTGGTTCGGATAAAGGTTGGTTTCGGTAGGATGAGGGAAATTTGTAAAAAAATCGTGGTCATTTGTTTATTTTATTTATTTTTGTTTGTCTTTTTGTGTTTTTGGTTTGTTGATTTAATTTTTGAGGTGGATTATGTATACTTTGGACAAGTACCATGAAGGTATGCATATTGACATGAGCAGCAACGCTGTTGCTGTAAATATCATGAGAACTTACAATATTAACCATGGAGGACCATAATATAAGGAAACGTTTTTTTTTACTGTATTCTTGAAGAATTGACAAAAATAAAGGGTGGGCCATGATAGAAAGCGAGCATTCTTTACTGTTTATCATGAAGAGAGTGAAGAATTGACAAAAATAAAGGGTGGGCCATGATAGAAAGCGAGCATTCTTTACTGTTTATCATGAAGAGAGGGTATACATAGCAATTAAAAACAACTACGAGTATTAATATTATACGTATTTTTTAATTGTTAAGTATCAAGGAGCTCCATAGTTGAAGGTGAATATAATTTTGCCGAAAGTTAGGAAGGAAGAAATAAAAAAGGGACCACGATACAAAGTGAATCATGTTTCGCTGAGTGTTATGAAGGGGGGTATTTTATTTTCAAGTACCAAGGAGGTCCATAACATGAGGTGAATTTTAATGTATTGAATGTTATGAAAAACATGGACCATGGTACAATATTAACAAATTATGTTTATTGACTATCGTCAAGGGGGGATACGAAAAAAATTAATAATTATATGTACGTATAATTTTTTTATTTCTCAAGTATCAAGAAGGACCGTAACATAAGTAAAAATTAATTTACTGCATGTTACGAAGAAAGGAAAAAGGATGGACCATGATACAAAGTGAACCATGTTTCACTGACTGTTATGAAGGGAGGTATTTAATTTCCAAGTACCAAGAAGGACCATACTATGAGATGAATTTATATTCACCGAATGTTATGAAGAAAGGAAAAATATGGACCATGATACAAAGTAAACTATGTTTAATGACTATCGTGAAGGGGGATACGAAACAAATTTGAAACTTTACTCAGTACGTACGTCAAGCGTATGTGTATGATTTTAATTTCCCCAAGTATCAAGAAGGACCATAATATAACGTAAATTTACTGAATGTTATGAAGATAGGAAAAAGGATGGACCATGATGTAAAGTGAACGTTGCTCACTTACTGTCGTGAAGGGAGATACAAAAACAAATACAAATATATGTGTACGTAGATATCTATCTATCTATTATATATAGTTCGTCTGATGCCCAAAATACAACCCTTTAATCAAGTGATTTTTGATGCCCACTTTATCATAGCAACGTAGAGTAGCGCTGATGAAAAAAAAAAACTCGTACGACAGCAGTTTGCTTTGATGCCCAATTCTCAAATCAACCACAAATAGAACGTATATTCTGCATGCGACGATTGACCTCCGATCTCGACATAGACTCAGTCCACGCCTAACGAACTTCGTACCGGGGAAGGCCAGCAAGTGTACATAGCGGCCTCGAAGGTATCATGACGTTTCGTAGTCTAGGGGGCGAGCGGTTGCTTGCGGCGTTCGACGGTGTTCGTCCAAAAAACTTAAAACATGTCGTTCTTGGAACCGGAGAGTTCTGGTGTTCTGCTTCGAACTCATCAGCTGCCAGCTGTGTTTTTATCAGACGCCTTCTCGGCGTACTCCGCATATCATCGACCGAGGTGTGAGAACTGTGACACTAGGGTGGATCGGAGGTCCTCACCAGCGCGATGTGTTGAGTATGCTCGGAGTACAGTTGTGATCTGGGAGTATCGCACAGCCATGTACGGCGGAATACGTGGAATACGTGTATGATAGAAGGCATGTTTATTCCGGGGGATGTTTGGTCCATGTAACTGTCATTATGACAGACGCCCGACGTCCCAGGAGAGCACTTCTTCTTCTTCTCCTCCTTGATATAATACAACACGAGAGTCCTTCCAACCTTCATCCTGAGTGACGTTGACCTCGCCTGACTGCGTAAGACCTATCACGCCCCAGAGTATCGATTACGCTAGCGTTGTCGGTCGAGACTCTGTGGGCTAGGGGCAGCGATTAGAGCGAGTACCATCTGTCAAAGATGGCGGAAAATGATGCAAGCGAAATAGGCAGAAGCACGAGCTCGCCCAGACCTTGTTGAGCGGAAGCATGGAGGAAAGGAGGCGCAAGGGGCGAGTGTCCACGCCCTGTTCGATAGCGGCGAACGCGGGATGACGAGTGATGACGATTGGGGCAAGTGCTGGGATCGGCACCGAAAGAGAGGAAGGGGGAACCGAAGATCTCGTCAGGAGCAGCAGCAGCAGCACTACTACGTGCAGGAGGAGCAGTATCGGCAGCAGCAGTATCAGCAGAGCAGCAGCACCTGCAGCAGCAGTACCCGCAGCAGCAGTATCAGCAGCAGCATTATCAGCAGCAGCACTAGCTGCAGCAGTATCAGCAGCATCGTCGGCAGCAGCTACAGCATGGAACGGCCTGAATTGGTGGTAGCCAACAGCAGTACCAGCCGGGGTGGCGCGAGCCTGGCCGTAGGGCCCATGCTGGAGGTCAACCGGCACTACACCTGCTAACGGCCCATTTTGTGCCTCGAGGCAAGTCTGACGATTATTTTGTTGGTCAATCAGGTGTAGCGATCTCTGATAACAATGTATGGACGTGTGATAGCGGGGCTAGCAATCACATGACAGGAGATCCTACAAACGTGTTTAATCGCAAGGTGCCTTCTAAGGGACAGCAGTGGGTCACGGTTGGTGATGGTACAGTCAAAATACGTAGATTCCCAAAATATTGAAACAAAGTTACAATTATACATAAAATGTGGCTGTAAATGTTCAAGTGTGACGTACAACTCATCCTGCTGTACACAACCCAGAGAGAGCACGCGCATGCAACATGGTATCAACTACTGCTGCACGACGCTTGATGTGTGCCTCGTTCAACGTCGGTATATTGTATATGCCATATTATTAGTATTTCATTTTTGTCACCCGACGATGTGTACGTAGCCTTATTATTAATAGTGAAAATTACAGGGTTCTTTACGGTGCGGTTTTCCTTTTTGCCCTCTAAAAAACCACACCGCACTGCACCGTAGGTTTTGCGATTTCGGAAAACCGCACCGAACCGCAACGTAGGAAACTAAATATAACCAAACCGCACCGTAGGGTTCACGACATCTGAAAACCGCACCGAACCGCAACGTAGGAAACAAAAATATACCCAAACCGCACCGTAGGGTTCACGACATCTGAAAACCGCACCGAACCGCACCGTAGCATTACCGATTTCTGAAAACCACACCGAACCGCACCGTAGGATGCATGAAAAAAACGAATCGCACCGTAAGATTTTTAAAATCTGAAAACCGCATCGAACCGCACCGTAAGATTCCCGATTTCTGAATACCGCACCGAACCGCACCGTAGGATTCCTGTTTTCTGGAAATCGCACCGAACCGTACCGTAGGATGCATGGAAAAACCGAACCGCACCGTATGATTCTCAATATCGGATAAGCCGGACCGAACCGTACCCCAATATTTTTGCTTTCTATAAACCGCATCGAACCGGACCGTAGGATTTTCGAAAAAAATAAACGCACCGTGCACGGACGGTTAACCGTAAAGAACCCTGGAAAATTACTGCTGCTGTGTGCCAACATGATTCAACCAGGCCTCAATAAGTTCACACCTAAAACGGTGATTTGCAACCGCCGAATACTACGAAAACCAGGTGCACACCTACGTGTTCAATTACCCCTACACCTTCAACCTCCTCCCCGTTGACTTCCGAGGAAGCATCGAGCGATAACCACCTCTCCATATATTTTCCTTGTTTGCAGCTGTTACGTTATGATGGTTATCCTGCCTTGAGACAGAAACAAGCAACCCTTCGAATACGAGCCGCTCACACTTGTGGCCCTACCGCCGTGGGGGCGGCGGGGCCTCTTATTCCCTAGTATAATATATTTCTCCAAGTATCATGGAAGACCATAATCAGAGGTGAATTTAATTTACTGATTGTTATGAAGAACGGCCAAAGGATGAACCATGATACTAAGTGAACTATGTTGACTGATTATTGATCAGGGAGGATATAAAAAATAAGACTAACGTTTTATATATTTTCCAAGTATCAAGGAGGATCATAATATGAGGTGAATTATAAACAAATATACATATAACTCAACCGGGGTCGGTCGTTACGAGTGGACCGTAAGACAGCTCTTCTTCGTGACAAAGGGCCCAACTTTCGGTTGACAGCTTCGGAATAGCTTTTGGCTCTTCACGTTTTGCTGGCAGCAGCACGACTACAATTATTAATAGTCTATAGTCCGTACTTCAGTTTGTCACTGCGACGACAAGGCACGGCAGAGTATGGCTGGCATTTGAACAGGAGCAGCGCTTCGCCGCCAACTGCATTGCCGCAGACATCGCCATACAGGTCATTATCCAACGCTGATGATGTGCATCAGCAGCACACGACCAACAACTGCTGCGATAGCGCATGCATAAGTAAGTTTGCTGCGGGCGTGGGGGCTACGTGCAGCAACAGCAGCACAGTGACAGGCGGTATAGCAGCGGGTGCTTTGGTGCGCAACCATCATGACATAGTTGCTCGATAGCCGGCATTTGAACAGCACCACCTCGGAGAGGCACCTACATACAGACTATCATGTTGAAGAGGTCATGTATAGCTGCACAACTGGAATTTTGAGAGCGTAGAGAGAGATATCATCATACAGGCTATCAGAAAGAGCTCATGGCGTATTGCTGCTGCTGTACTGCAGCACTGCTGCTGCTGTACTGCTGCTACTACTGCTGCTGTTCTTCTGCGGGCCATGTTTCAGTATCTGCCTTGACGTGCGAACGCGGCATCTACTACTTACGTTTTTTTGTAAGCAATGGCAGGCGGACAGCAGGACGTATGCTTACTTTCAAGCACATCAACGCAAGACAGACTATCACAGGAAAACAAGAGCTTGGGGCAAGAAGCAGGGTCACACCCTGGTGCTCTGCTCTCCCTGTGCCTGCTGCTGCTTGCTGCTGCTGCCACTGCTGCTGCTGCTTGCTGCTGCTGCTGCTGCTGCTCCCATGTGCTGTTGTAAGAGTGTGTTTGTCTGTATGTACAGAGTAGCTAGCTTTGATCATCCGCCACGTACGACATGTAAAAAACTAAAAAAAAACAATGTTCCTGACCTACATCATACATACCGCCGAAGGATAGCTGAAAAATCATTTGTGCACCCAGCTGGAATGGATTGCTGTTTTTTGCACTTCCCGACTCTGCGCGAGAGGCACGCGTTTTTCAGGAATTTCACAGAAAATCCTCTGTATAATATTGCTCCTAGAAAGTAAACAAAAGTCGTACCCGTACGAAAAGCGCGTTCTGAGGTACGAGTATCATACAATACGTACACCGCCCCTATGTACGAGGGCAGAGTGTGTCTTCGTTGTGTCTTAGGGTCTGATAAAAAAACAGGTGTATATATTATCGACTCGTCCCTGGACCGGCATCGACCGCAGCATATAGGTTGCCGCTCTGTATTGTTTGTTACTACTGCTCTGTTACTGCTGAGGTACTGCGTACGGGGGTGGGGGGCACTTTACTACGACTATGCTTTTCTTGCGTCGCCTGTATTTAGTTGGACGGTTTGATGTACGAGTAGGCTATATGTTGATAATGTACGGTAAATGTTTTACTCATTGTGGCCACACTAAACCCCCCAAACAACTGCAATCTGTGGCAGCCTAGTCCCAACCCAACTACAAGCAAACATTGTGTTCGTTCAAGCAGCAACTCCCATCTTACAACCACTCCAAAGGGAAACCTTGTATTTACTGAATATTATGAAGAAATACCAGAAAGGAAAGGATGGACCATGATATAAAGTGAACTATGTTCACCGATCATGATGAAAAGACGGACCATAATACTAAGTGAACTATCTTTACTGACTATTGTGAAGGGACGATATAAAATAAGCCTAACGTTTTATTTATTTTCCAAGTATCAAGGAGGACCATAGTGTGAGGTAAATTATATTTACTGAATATTATGAAGAAAGGCCAGAAAGGAAAGGTTGGACCATGATATAAAGTGAACTATGTTTACCGTTCGTGATCAAAGGGTACAAAACAAAAAAAGCACCATAATATGAGGTGATATGTACTGCATGTTGTGAAGAAAGGCTAGGAGGAAATGAACCATGTTAGTATGACTTTAATGAAAGTTAGTAGAGAACTCAAGGAAAACATGAACCATAATTACTGATTACTATGCTGGGAAGGTTGGTACAGTAAAAATGGATTAAGGACGGGCTACAGTAGTTCGGATTTTGTGGTATTAATCAGGGCTGTTCGCGGGTCATGACCCGGCCCGCGGGTCGGGTCAGGAGGTATTCAAAATGTCGCGGGTCGGGTCGGATCGGGTCAGCAAGTGTTCAAAATCTCACGGGTCGGGTCAGGTCGGGTCAAGAGGTTTGAAAATCTGACGGATCGGGTCGGGTCGGGTCAAGAGGTTTCCAAACTGTCGCGGGTCGGGTCGGGTCATCACCCGACATCTCAAAATTTTCGCGGGTCAGGTCGGGTCATGACCCGGTATCTCATTTTTTCGCGGGTCGGGTCGGGTCATGACCCGACATCTCAAAATTTTCGCGGGTCGGGTAAGGTCATGACCCGCGAGAAACGGGTCACTCACGGGTCGGGCCAGAATGATCGGCGAGTTGTTTTCCGTTGACCCGCGGGTCGGACCCGTGGGTCGAACCCGCGGATCCGGCCCGCAGGACCGTTTTGTTTGTATATTATCGCTTCCTGCCCGAGGGCCACTCTCGTCTCAGCGGGTCGGACCCGCGCGGGTCCCAAACTTTTAACCTTACTTACCACTTCCCGTCGTGCCGATACCCCGAGTGCAAATCATAGCGTGCAGAACCATCATGTTGTGTAACAGGCACCTTGTACTACATACCAGGCATACCTTTGGCGAACTCCTGCCCAAATGACACGACACAGCAGTATCCCATCCTCGCACGTCCTCCTAACCCACTACAGCCAGGCCACAAATCAATGCGGGGTACAAGAAGATAAAAAATGGCAGCAGTAATAACAACACAAGGCAGACATGCATGAACTGTTGTACCTTGATGCATGCCACAAACACATGAACAAATTAGTACGCTTGCCCTCGCCGGAGGCGGCATAGTCTTCCCGCTTTCCGGGGCGGAAGCAGAAGCCATCTTGGGTCAGAGCTATCGGGTCGACCCGAGAAGAAGGCGTGGTAGGCACGGCAATGTGCGGGATGCGGGTCTGGGTCTGTCTACCTCTCTCTCTATTCACGAAGATCTTCGGGAGCACACACCACAAATTCAAAAACTATAGCAAAAAAGTACAAAAAACCACAAAGAAGCACGACACTCTAGGAATCTTATGAGGGACCAAGGCCCAACCAACGGACGAACGACCAACGACTACAACAGGTTTGGACCTGCAAGTGTTTATGTTTGACCCGCGAGAAATATCACGGGTCCAGTCGTTCCAACCCGTGTGAAACCCGTATCTCACGGGTCAATCGGTATCTGGCGGGTAGGGTCGGGTCAGGTCAGGAGGTGTTCAAACTCTCACGGGTCAGGTCGGGTCGGATCAAGAGGTTTTAAAATCTCACGGGTCGGGTCAGGTCGGGTCAAGAGGTTTCCAAAATCTCGCGGGTCGGGTCGGGTCATGACCCGACATCTCAAAATTTTCGCGGGTCGGGTCGGGTCATGACCCGGCATCTCAAATTTTCGCGGGTCGGGACGGGTCATGACCCGATATCTCAAAATTCTCGCGGGTCGGGTCGGGTCAGCTGACCCGACCCGACCCGACCTGACCCGTGAGGTTTGACCTGACCCGCGAACAGCCCTGGTATTAATGAGCTGTTGTTAAATAATGGAAATAATGACATACCATTTGCAAATATTACCGCGGATGTATCGGCTCGGGTGATGGTTACCGTGAGGAAATGGATCAGACGGTGTCGGAATGTGATATTCCGGCGCGAATGAGGGAATTGCAGAAGGATTATCATGCGTCAAAGAAGAAACTGGCAGAATACAAGGCACGTTGTGTGGAAGAAACAAACATATATGATGCTTTAAATGTTTCGCACAAAATGGTGGAAAGGTCGGATGCTTTAATCAAATTGCAAATAATTGCGGACATTGCAACAGAAGTGGCCCTTATATGTGATGGTATGACGGGAAACCTTGCCGCGTTTTTTGCCGGGGAAGTGATGGCTGCTCATCGTGATGCAATCTTGATAGAGCAGCATTTCGGGTCAAAAGGATTTCATGACATGGAGCGTTTAATGCAAGCTGTTAGGCATGGAGTGCCGGTCGATGTTATTGAAGGAGGTGATTTAGACACAGCACTGCATTATGGGAATCATTCGAGCGTTTTACAGCATAGCGACTTGTTGTTCGACAGACTTATGGAGGATATTGCGAGTGGTCGGGTATTGCCGGTACACCGGTCAATAGCCCATACGGTTCGTGGGCTGAGAATATCACCTTTGGCCGTGATAGATGAACGGAACAAAATAAGAGTGAATTTGGATTTGACAGTAGGACAAGGAGTAAATTCAGATACGGACTTTGACAAAGCGCTGATGTGTGAGTTGGGTGGTGTTTTATTCCGCTTCATTGCGCAAACGTGCGCTCGCCGAGAGCAAGTAGGCGCGGGAGTGCCTATTTACATATCAAAACTTGATGTGAAGGATGCTTTTAGAAGGGTTCACATCGAGTGGGATAAGGCACCTAAGTTTTCATATGTGGTAGGGGAATACATTGTCATTGATTTCATGTTGGCGTTCGGGTGGCGTTCGTCCCCTAGATGGTGGGGTTTGATGGCTGCGGCAATTCTTCATTCGCATCGAAATACTGACGTTAACACAGCTGTGGTTTTACCAGATGCGCGAAGGATAGCAAAGGACGTGAAAGTTTGGGCACCAGCAGAGGGGGGGAGTGCAAAGTGTGCTCCTCCTGGAGTTGTTGTTGTACCTACACTGCAAGGAAATCCAGAGGCGGAGCTTTACGCTGAGATGTACGTCGACGATATGCTGAATTAATAAAAGCATGCAAGCGTGGAAACGAGAGTCGACTATTTATAGCAACACTTTCCGCAATTTCAGATCATTTAAGTATGTTTGGTAAGTCTAGCGATAATCCGGTGCCCGTTTTGTCACAAAGGAAATTGACAGATTGGGCTGTGTGTCAAGAAGTATTAGGTTTGACCTTAATACTAAAAAATGAGGATACAATTGCCGGCAAGAAAACGCAAGAAGGTGTTACAGCTTTTGCAAAGTGGCCGTCAACGAGAAAGACTGCAACGGCAAAAGAGATGTGGAGTTTGACAGGAAAGTTGCGCCATGTGGCCCAGGTGGTGAGGCCGGGTCGTTTCTTTGTTTGGAGGTCGTTGTTGATGGTAGGTCTGAACGAGAAACAAGAAGATGGTGACACGCAATTGGCGGCGGTCCCGAAGGGCACGGTTATACTGTTAGGCCAAGAGTTTCATGCGGATTTGGAGTGGTGGAAATGGGCTTTACGATAACCTGGTTTGGTTGATGGTGTTTCTTTATACTCATCTTTCTTCGAACACACTCAATGGGTTCCGGAACGGCATTGGTTGTCGGATGCTACTTTAAATGCAGTCGGAGGTTACTGCGCCGAAACAGGAATCTGGTGGCGATACGATTTAACTACTGAAGAGAAACGTAGGTAATTGGTGGGTGCAAAATGCAAAGCGCACAATGCAAATTTCTATCAATGTGTTGAAGTTGTTGGCAATGGTAATGACAGCCTATGTGATGCTGGTGCAGAAGTCAGACCGATCAAATATTGTGGGCGCGCCTGTTGTTATGCTTGGCGACAACGTTTCGGATGTGATGTGGGTCAATAAGTGTGGGGGAACACGGGATCCGAGAGCTTTCTTTTTGGTGCGATATTTTGGGAGAATTGAAATACAGGCTGGTTGGTGTTTTGAAGCTGCGCATATTCCAGGGGTAAAAAATGTTGCGGCCGATGACATTTCGAGGTGGTCTCGGCAAACGATTAATTCGCGTTTGCCTTCTCTTTTCCCGCATGTTGATTGGCAGGAGGCGAGTTTGGGGAAGAGTGGTGGGACGACGTGTTCGGGAGTCTTGCAGACTCTTTGTCGACGGTCTGAGTGGCTCCTTCGACAAATGTCACTTATACAGCTGCCTGGCGTTTGTGGACGCAGTGGCGTTTAGATGCCGTACATAGAAGCGTATAATTGTATGTGCAGTTGGGTGATGAGGCGGTAGCGAGAGAGATTGCGAAGTATATGGCGCATTAGTACTTTTCGCGCGGAAACAAAGCATCGACGGTTGAAGGGAAATTGGTCGCAGTTCAGCATTTTCATCGTCGTGTCGGGATAGAGTTGCCGATGAAACATTTTATCGTGAAATCGGTGAAGGCGGGCATTGTGGTGGAGAGTGCATTGAAGGGCAAACCGCAACGGATTAGGCGTCCGATATCGTGGGTTACTTTGAAACAGGGACTGACAACTGTACCAGAGTGGGAGCAAGGTGGCAAAGTCATGTGGATGATGTTAGCGGTCTTCTACTTTGTTTTGGGCTGTGCGTCTGAGATGTTTGCGTACAACGACGGAAAAGTTCACAAAGATTTTGGGTTGACGAGGGGAGATGTTTCTTTTTTTTGTGGGTTGAC
This sequence comes from Saccharina japonica, assembly GCA_008828725.1. Taxonomy (NCBI): domain Eukaryota; class Phaeophyceae; order Laminariales; family Laminariaceae; genus Saccharina; species Saccharina japonica. The sequence continues at coordinate 20,489 of MEHQ01002109.1, read as the reverse complement.
ACAGTTATCAAAGCCTGAATTGTGGCGTTGCGCTGATCGGGTGGAACTTTTGTTCAGAGGGTCAAAAGGAAACCAAAAGATGTACGGGGAAGGTGTTTCACGCAAGAAAACGGTGGTTGGGGCGACTGATTTCAATTGGGATAGTATGCCGCCGTTGGTTTCTCATTTGAGGGGTGAGGTCGGTGGTTTTGAGGTGATGCTCGAATTGATGATGATGTATCCTGTTCTGGACTTCAGTTATCTTCTTGCTACATATGTGGATGGGGGTAATTGGAGAGTGTGGACTCGTAATCAGGCCACAGTGTCCTTAAGGGATTTAGTGGGAAGACAAGGGTTAGCACCAGGAGAGTATGCTTTGCATTCGGGCAGGATTAGGGGAGCAACGACACTTGCGGCAGGTGGGGTTTCGGTAATGGAAATCCAACGTCAGGGGAGGTGGAAGAGTGACATTTTTATGATGTACGTAAGAGCGACAAGAGCTGAGGAAGTTAAGGTTTCAAGGGTTTTAGCTTCTAACGCAGTGGCGGGAGGTATTCAACCAGGTCAAGGGACTAAGTGGGGAGGGGGTAGATAAGAAGAAAATATTAATGTGGGGTAAAGGGGGGTTTATGAGTGTGGGAGGGCACGTATAATGGGGTTGGTAGTTCACACAGACAATGTAGAGACTGTTATTAAGGTGGGGTTTAAAGTATGGTAGGGTTTTGCAGTAGATGTAGTAGTCTATATCAGGTGTGTTTTTATAAGTGCTAGTTTAAGTGTGGATCATATCCAGCACTTATACTGATAATAATTTCAGATTCATAAGCAAAACAAAGTGCAAGATTGAACGAAGGAAATCTGGGGTTTGTGGAGAGGTATTGAATCGTTGGCATGATTGAAAGAGGGGATCGGGAAAGGTTTATCAAGTACGTATCATGGCGGTGCAGTTGGTTGAGCTGGAGAGACAGAGGCTGGGAAGGTTTGAGGCAGGAAGGAAGAAGACCATCTATTTCGGTGGACCATAGTTAATAGGATCAAATTTGGTTAGTAAAAATCGGTAAATATATAGGTTTTTGTGTTTACCGTAGGTCCTATTTACTGCAATCTCCCGCAATAGTACGGGGCTCTACTCGTGGTGTTGACGAGCAAGGGTTTGGCACTGAGTGGAAGGTCGGGCAGTTGAAAGAAGAACCCGCCCGCCCTTCCCTGGGGGGTTAAAGTATGGTAGGGTTTTGCAGTAGAATGTAGTAGTCTTTATCGGATGTGTATTTATATGTGCTAGTTTAAGTGTGGATTTGATCCACACTTATACTAATAATAATTCCAGATTCATAAGCAAAACAAAAGGGCCTATTGGTCTGAGTTGACCATCCATTGGAAATTCCAGCCTGCGAAATCGGCTAATATCGCTAGATCCCTCTCGATAATTGACCAAGGGCTCGTTGAGATAATAGGGGACAGTTTTTAGCGTACCCGGGGGGAAAAGCCTGCGAAGGTGTTGAAAAATCATTTCTGAATTCCGATCCCATAAGTGTCGGCCTAACGACCGAAAACAAATCCCGATTCGTGACGTTTTGGCATGACAAAATATCACGATTCGTGATGTTTCTTTCCTAACCAAAATAGGTGCTTTTTCGTCACGTTTCGTGATATTTTCAAATTGTCAAAATACGATATTTTCAAATCCAACGGTATTTAAGGGTGGGCCGACTCTCGCAGGTAGGTCACGGCCAGGCCGTGCCGGGTCGACCACGCCCGACCCTGTCCGTGATTCAAACCATGGGCAGAGGCCCGACACGGTCTGTGATATTCCAAATTCACGCGCCGTCGGCCAGGCCAGGCCCGCGCTGGCATGTCGTCTGCTCTGCCTGGCCCACGAGATTTTCAGATTATTTTTGCTTTTTCTTCACGCTGTGTCTCCTCCTCCTCGAGGTTTCGAGGCCACAGCGTGCTCGTTAGCCCGCACCCAGTAGTGTCTTTAGGCAGCCGCTCGCTGTCCACAATCGGCGTACGAAGCAAGGCCTGACATGCCCCTATACCGGCCATCGGATACCGTTGGTGTCGGGCGGGTTACGTAGTGCCTTGATCAGGCGTATTTTGCGCCACGACAAATGTCATGAATCGTGATTTTGTTTCTATTAACGGCCATTTCTAACGAACGAAAAAAAACAACATTCGTGAGGTTTTTGTCGTGAATCATGTTTTCTTTGTCATGATTCACGACAAAAACCTCACGATTCATGGCGCCAATTGACTTACAATTTCCTTAAAAAAACAAAATCACGATTCATGACATGCTGTCGTGGCTCGAAATACGCCTGCTCAGCGCAGTTATAAGAAATCTACATAGGGGTCGTCTAGATTCAACCCACAGCTGCACGTAGACAGGCTCGTCTAGGAATGCGGATAGGGACCCAAACAGTGAGCGTCTTCCCGAAGATAAGGCAGGGTCGGGGGCAACCACGAGCACGTGCAAGTAGCAACGAAACCTAGAAGAGGATGGAGGAGGAACAGCGCGAAGAGGAGCGGTGCCAGCGAGATGACGAGCGTCGCGAGACAAGGCAGCAGCGTCGCAAGAGGTGGCAGGAGCGCGACGAGCGCGAAGAGCGTGAAGAAGAGGAGGAGCGCGAGGAAGACAGAGAGCTTTAAGAGGCGCGGCGGCGGCAGGTTGACTACCTGGTACTACTGCAGCAACAACAGCAAGAAGACGAAGCCGTGGCCGCCACGATGGCGTGGGTAGCAGCGCACCAGGAGGTTGCACCTGAAACGAGGGCTCCAGCGATGTAGCGCAAGCTTCTCCACTGGGACGATCACGTTCAGACTTCGACGGCTGAGAAGAGCTTCCGGAGGAAGTATCGCATGGAGGAGCCAGCGTTCAACGAGCTGGTTGAGATTCTACGCCCTGTCATGGAACTGTGCGGTACAGGAACTGGAATCCACGTGATATTGCGTTCCCGACCGCGATTTCCCGCCCGGTGACGTCGTTATTTTTTACTCCCAACCTCCACAATCCCACGGCAAGGAATCATTGACCTGGTCCCGACTGTTTCCCATCCAACTGTCTGCTCAGTCCCGACTATTCCCATCCCACTGTCTACTAAGATATTCCGCCCCATGTCGACGTTGCGACACAGATTCTCCCATCCTGCATCTCTATGTTGAGGGACATATCCTCATTCCCTCACTGCCGGAATGCTCGTTTTCCCATGGAATGACCACGGGTGCACCTTGAGTATGCAGCGTTTGAGATGCTATAGCCGTACGAGCATACACATACTGAATGTAGTAACGTTCTAGCAACGTTCTCAGCATCGTTCCTGATGAAGATGTTTGGGACATACAATGTGGCGCACTACGAGTAAGACAAACTCGTAATCTATCCGCATATTGCAATAACCCGAATATATAGACTAAGATACTCATATACTCGTATCAGTGGTAGTGACTGCACATCACAATAGTTATGTATGGATCTCAACGTCCATATGCTAACACGCCCCCGTGATGAAAGTCAGTAGCTAGAGTAATGCCTACGGTGTAGAAACCTGATACTCAAAAATCAAAATGAACGAGTGAAGAATGAATTAATCGTAGAACATATTCAGTCCTGCGCGAATGCAGCGGCAATATGGAAAACAGTAAACACAAAGTTCACTATATATTCAGTCCCGTGTGATGACGGTCGCAATATGGTTGTACTCATGTCGGAAAAGCTAATTGTAGTTGTGCATGACTACTGAGTCATAGTGCACGACACTGAGTCAAAACCTACAATGAAAAGCGTAGAAAGTTATCTGCTGCACTTGCAACCCGCCCCCTCAATTGAATGCTACAATAACAGAGCTACGGAAATAGTACCTATCTTGCAGAAACAAAAAACGTCGCTGGATGTGTACCCAGACAAAAATAGCAATGACCTACTGTATGTACCAGTACGTGTGAATACTCATTCGTCCAGCAATCAACATTAGATAGTTGAACGGACATCTGATAAAACTGAGACGCGTGTCCAGTGTGCAGTATAGACGTGCGTACCTACTCATATGAACCCTACAGAGTAGTACCTGATGTAAGCAAAGTCAAACAAGAAAAACATCGTGGTGTCAATACCAGCGATGTATACTCTAGAACAGAAAAGAAGCGTCAACCCGTATGGTAGGTGTGTTCAACGCGCCCCCGGGATATATACCTAGAGTAACATGAAATCCAAGTAGAAACTGATGACATTCGTCAAGTACAGCGAAAAGTGCACCATTCAGTTGTGTACATGTATGTACGTACGTACTCGCAATATATAGATTAGGAGTACGTATAGTACGGCAATAGACTACGTTGGGCGCAATCGTATCGCAAAATAGATTCGTGATGCTGTGGTGTTGACCAGCGAGCTATATCCTAGCAAAGAAAGCGTAAGAAACTATCTACTGTACCTATGCTACGCCCCCCCCTAATGGATCCTAGGACACGAAATCGAACGAAATCGAAAAGAAAACGTGTGGACGTATACTCGTACAGGTATGTGTCCAGCTACATACTGATATGCGTATAATACATTCAGCATTGTGAGTGAGTGTGTATTTAGGATACGTACTCAAAGAAAAGAAAGCTGTGGAAAGCTAAGGAACAACCGATAACAAGGCAGATGTATGTATCCGTGACGGCATACAGCAGTGCGCATCAGGTTTGATTACATAGAACGTACTCGTGTGAAAATACTCTACGTACAACAAAGCCAACAGAGGAAAAGTACACGAAAAGATACACCCCCAACCAAAACCAAGGTAAAGAAGAGACGCAAGGAATGCTCATGATGATGACGATCGTGATCTTCGTTTTTCGTGCTGGTGTTGCGGAGACCTTGTTGAACATGTAGTAGTAGTAGTGTTGGAAAGAAGTGGTGCTGCTGTTGATGATCTTCTTCTGTAGGCTGTCTTGTTGTAAATAACTAGTCGAAGCATAGCTGACCGAGATGTACGAGTAGATAAAGATGGCTGTGAAATGATGATGATGGCGATGAAGAGCTGACGAGGTGGTGAAGACCTGTCCCCGTAGTCAGTCCGTAGTGAGTGCTGCGCTGTGTTGCTCGAAGTGTCGAGTGCTTGTTGTTGTCGCGATTGGGTTGTGCCGCTTGATGCGACGTAAAAGCAAAACATCTATCCCCACAGATCGGTAGCAAGCATGCAACAAGAAAGTGTGGAACTCCTTGTTTTAGAAGAAATGAGCAAACCCTCCCAGAGTGGTGTTCAAGTTTCGGCTTCGATGTCACTGAATACGTAGCTGGTTCCCAATGCGATGGAGATGGTGATAGCTAGCTGCTTGATGAACGCTTTGGTGCTGTTGCTGTGGAGCTGGACCCTGGTGAGGATGCAGATGTTGACCATGTCGCCTCCGATCCTGAAAGAAAATCTTGAAAAGCAAAATTTGAATGAATTGCTGCAGCCGAGGGTAGACCATCGATGCTTCCAGAAGTCGAGGTAGTGATGTTGTAGTGATGCTCGTACAGCAGTAGTGAAAGCAGACGTAGAAGCTGATAGTAGCAGATAAACCGACAGGATTTCTCTCCCGTGGCAGGCTGAATAGCCGAATCATCAACGGCCTGGCTGCTTGATGCAACGCTGGTTGGCCTTCTCTCCATATGAAATGAACGAGGATAGTTTTTCCTTCCGCGAGTCTTAAGTCGTGCTTTCGCCTATTTGAGTGAAGCCGATGCTGGAAAAGGATAGCAGGAGGTGTTCCCCCCGATGCTACGCTGGGTAGCAGATTCGTCAACGGCCTGGGTGTATATTTTCAGCACGTGTAGGTCTTCTGGGCATGCTTGCACGAGGATAAATCTATTTGTTCGTCTTTCGTGCGTAGTAACTCGAAGAAACGGTTTTGATAACGACTTTACGTGTCTAAATAGCGAAGAGCCGGCCCGAGACTAACTTTAGTTGTGATGGCGAAGAAACAGCAGGTCTTGTAACGTTTCTTCATACTTTACAGCATGGAAGTAGCGCGGAGCTAGCTTTGCGTGTGATGAGTACAAATGGTTTCGTGACTTGTTTCGCGCTTACAGCTTCAAAGTATCATAGTATGGAAACCAAAGCTTTGCGTGTGATGTTGCAAAATTCGTCGGTGGCTTATTTTTGCAATTACAGTGTGAAAACGATGTTGCATGTACGAGTACAAGTTTCGCGTACAGAAGCGTGAAACCGGACTCAATACTCGTACGTGCTACCCGCGGAAAAGCGTGACAGCAGTCTCCTTACCTGCCTCGCGCGTAAAAGCGTGAAAGCAGTACTCCTTGTAGTAACCCTGTTAAACGAAGTTGACGAAAATCGATGATGAGAGTCGATGTCGATGCTGTCGGGTAGATGACAATCTTCCGATTTTTGGAGCAAAAACCGTATTCCTCCGCAGTGGAAAACTTGAAATTTCTTCGAAAGTAGAACGTGACGCGCTCGCCGGGAGACGTCGTTCCGTGGTGCCAGTCGGTGCGTAGACCAAAGTCGAGGCTCGTAACCTGAAAGAATGACGCGTGTGTCGAGGCTCTGTCTTTACGGAGAGAGATGGCAGAGGTGGCACCGAAGTGTCTGTGAAGATCAACTGTGTAGAAGAAGAAAAGCCATGCTTTGGAAAGGCGCCATAATGGAAAGAACATTGACCTCAGGGGGATCAATGGAAAAGGAAGAGAAGATAAGAAGAGAAAAGAAGAGGAGTGGAGTAGAGTGATCGAGGTGGGCGGTGCCTGCACCTGATCATCCCGGTACAATGCCCATGCTACGGGCAGTTATATTCTACTGTAGTGTGTACCGATCCCTGCAATGTTCTCTACAACATTATAGTAACGTTCTAGCAATGTTCTCAGCATCGTTCCTGATGAAGATGCTTGGGACATACAATGTGGCGCACTACGAGTGTGACGAAATCTATCCGCATATTGCAAAAACCCGAATATATAGACTAAGATACTCATATAATCGTATCAGTGCGTAGTGACTGCACATCACAATAGATACGTATGGATCTCAACGTCCATATGCCAACATTTGCGCAAGAAGCAGACATGGCCAGGATGGAAGTTGTTGAGAACGATGGTGCCGGCGGCCCTACTTCGGCGACTCAAGCATAGCAGAAAGACATAACCCAAGTTCCTGCACATAACAAGTCGGAACAAATACTACAGTAATTGTGGGATTTAACAAATTACCAGTGGAAGAATTGGTTTAGTGTTGGGTAATCACTTTTTGAGTTGATTCCATAATGCGAAGATTGTTATTTGATTGTTTGAAAAATAACCCTGATTCATCCATCAACCAGTATTTGTTGATGATCTGTGGTTGTTTTCGCAGCTACTGTATACGTATTTTTCAACGGAAGCATACCTACTACCGAATTCATTGCGCTGTACTCGTACCACGAGACTGCCCCCGCACCCCTGTAAAAAATACCGCTGGCATGACGCCACCTTCGAACAATAATCACGATCAATCAACCTGGTTTTTATTAACACGTATTAAATGTAACTGTACGCTTTTCCCAAAGAAAATATACCCACTATGTTGGGTGACAGTGTCCCCTTGTGGCATTGTGGTGGACGTGCTAGTCCAGAGGCTTGGCGCGAGCCGCTGTTAGGCGCGCTCGTTAGATTCTCTCAGAAGAAATGTATGATGTTATAAGAAGGCTCTCTCTGGGCCAAGATGAAAGAAGACAAATGATCAGACAGAGCTGAGAAGATGGGTTGTTGGTTGGTTGTGAGCTAGGTGGGCGCAACCAGCCTCGACACGCTCGGCTCTACGGCTAGATGTACTCTATCGGGTGGTTGTACTCACCGACCCACAGCAACGTTCTTCGGATGCTTACTCGTGACAGTTCCACGTGCTACGTACGTACTGTTCTCGAGAATGCTACGAACAGTGTCTAGATGCTCCGCATATTTTCGTAGAACGTTCCTATTCGTGTTTCGCCGCATATCTATTGTTGTACTGATACCAAGTACTATTCGTACGTACATGACTAAGTACACCCTTACTTCAATCGCACTCCATGCTACTGACTTATATAGATAGGCTGGTACGTACACCTACTATTATACCTGCTACTATGATACGACATTGTTCCGGATCAGCGACTTAGTAGGTTTCTGGTTACTGGTTACTGCTGCTGTAGCATAGTAACTACATCAACACGACCCCTCGATATCGGTAACAAAGTCTAGTTACTGTTAGCCATCGAAACTAGTTACTCAGTGAACTTGGTCTAACGTAACGTACTCGTGCTTGATGCTTACGGCAACTGCCTATGCACGTCATATATACGGTAGCATACTTACCATAAAGTTGTTATCTCGACAACTCCCGCTGTTGTTACTTCGTATACTTTACTTCTCTGCAAATTTGCCTGTGGTATCCGTTGATTCGTCGCCACAAAGGTTCATTAAAAGGTTCATTACTCCTTTACCGTGCCGCAACAACACCAACCGTTCCTGCTTCGACGCGTGCTACGGTAGAGGTAGCACGTTTTGGCTGAATCATTTTCTGAACGATCTGGCTCCCTAACTCAAATTCGTCGGGCTTTCATTCTCGTGACGAATAATATTTCAGGGCATACTTCGGTCAGGATACTTCGCATCCAGCAGCACTTTTATTTTCTTCCAAAAACCATTTTTTCGGTGAGGTGTGACGCTCCTTAAGTGAGAAGCTCAGAAACAATGTTGTGCACCTCTATCGTAGCATGCGTCCTTCGCTTACGACGGGTGATCGATCCTTCTACAGCTAACGCAACAACTACTACGCGTAACCTGGCAACGTGAAGACATAATGTTGTGACAGGTTTGAAGCAAGGGAAGCATACAAACCGCTTACATTCACAAACAAGCTTTAGAACCCGCGCGGGTCTAACTATACATATACCAGACAGACATACTCGATTCGATATTACTCCGTACGCTTAATACTACGACACCGTTATCGGCCGTATGATTTACTTTTGAAAGGATACCAGTCGGACAGCAGTCTTTAGCTATCACATTATTGCTTCTGAAACACATTCCATACTGCCATGGTATTGTACTGCCCAAAGGGCGGATGAACAGTTGAAAACAGGCTTGTGTCAACGGCAAAATGTATTACTGCAAAATATCTCAACTGGATCTCAAGCAAAAAACATAATTTCAATGATCAGTTTGCTGACCAAGACACATAACTACTAACAGGCTACCACGCTTCTGCCGGCCCCGTACTAAGAAGACGTGTAGCACTGCTGTAAAACAAATCTTGCCATCAAGCTGGTGCGACCCCAGGCGATGAGGATGTCCTCCTCCCGGCGGTCCAGATGGTGATGGTGCAGCGGCCCCAGATACGTTGTCCCAGCAGCCCCAACCGATCGATGATGATGTTCAGTGACTCCAGAAGCAATATTCCACCAGCCCTAAATTGGTGATGATGTCCAGCGACTCCAAAAGCGATATTCCAGCAGTCCTGAATCGATGATGATGTCCAGAGACTCCAAAAGCGATGTTCCAGCAGTCCTGAATCGATGATGATGCGGTAATCCCAGAAAACGTTCTCCCCCGGTGATCCCAAAATGTATGTTGATGCTGTGGACCGATCCCGAAAGAAACTCCGGCGACCCCACGATGATACTCTTGCGGTGACTCCGGATGCTCTGGCTGTCCCGTCCAACAGTGGTGCTTTAAGCGATTCCGAAAGTTGTCGTTTCGGCAATCCCACAGGCTTATGTTTGCAGCAGTCCCAGAAACGTCTTCCCGACGACCCTGCGTTTAGGCAGCTCCTGGCGGTGATAGTACCCCGGCGGCTCCTGTTGTTGTAGATGATATTGTAGTACTGTGGCCCGATCCCAGAGGAAATTTCTCCGGCGATCCCACTAAAATTATGCCGCGATTCCGACGACGGCGTTCCTTCAATCCGACGATGAACGACCCAGGGCGATACGAAGCTCCAGCGGTCCACACGACGATACGATGATGATGATCATAATGGCGATCCCAGGCAATGATGATGTTGCTCCAGCAATCCCAATAAGTAATCCACCTGGCTCCGGGGATTCATGCGCTCTTAAACCGGAAGCCTGCCGTCCAGTTGTCGTCGAACTTGATAATCCGTTCGCTTCTCGTCGTTAATTGCGCCGCATATTCTTGTTCACAGGCACGGCGACGCCGCTGTTGTATGATCTTGTCCTCTTGCATTTCTCGTATCCTCGGTCGGCCTAGACTCGCCTTCTCTCACGACAAACCTCTTCTTGGCGTCCATGATGTTGCCGGCGACGTTGCCCGTGACGTTGGATCCCATTTTCGCAGTCCTCGTACTCGAAACTCGAACGCTATGTCTTGTGCAGCAGAACAGCCCACCGGCGAAACCGTAGTACGATGATCCTGACAAAATTGCAGCAGGTAGGTCCCTGTAGAAATACGAGTACGTTGCAGCAGCACAGCAGCAGCTCCAGGTGAAGAGATGACCTTGGCAGCTCTGTGGGGAGGTGGACCTTGTTCTTCGTAGAGCAGCAGCTCCTCGTAGACGACGATGCTCGACGAAGCTCTGCGGACAAGCTCACAGCAGGACCTGGTCTCTGCTGTATATACAAGTACGTGACAGATCGTAACTCAGGCGTAGTCCTTTTACTGGACGTACCCGATGAACCGCAGCTCTACGCGAAGCACCAAACATGCCGATGCTCGAATACCTGTTGAGTGACAGTGTCCCCTTGTGGCATTGAGGTGGACGTGCTAGTCCAGAGGCTTGGCGCGAGCCGCCGTTAGGCGCGCTCGTTAGCTTCTCTCAGAAGAAACGTATGATGTTATAAGAAGGCTCTCTCTGGGCCAAGATGAAAGAAGACAAAAGAAATGACCAGACAGAGCTGAGAAGATGGGTTGTTGGTTGGTTGTGAGCTAGGTGGGCGCAACCAGCCTCGACACGCTCGGCTCTACGGCTAGATGTACTCTATCGGGTGGTTGTACTTACCGACCCACAGCAACAATCCTCGGGTGCTTACTTGTGACAGTTCCACGTGCTACGTACGTACTGTGCTCAAGAATGCTACGAACAGTGTCTAGATGCTCCGCATATTTTCGTAGAACGTTCCTATTCGTGTTTCGCCGCATATCCATTGTTGTGCTGATACCAAGTACTATTCGTACGTACATGACTAAGTACACCCTTACTTCAATAGCACTCCATGCTACTGACTTATATAGATAGGCTGGTACGTACACCTACTATTATACCTGCTACTATGATACGACATTGTTCCGGATCAGCGACTTAGTAGGTTACTGGTTACTGCTGCTGTAGCATAGTACCCACATCAACACACTACGGCGTGCAGTGTGCTGTACTCGTACTGCGAGACTGCCGCGGCCTGCTGTGTGCTGTTGTGCGGATCTGTCCTGGTGTGCCGAGTAGCCGCCTTAACCCCCCGATAAAACGCCCTATATTTCGCCCTACCGTACTAAACTGGGAGCCTGATGATGACCCGCACGATTGGCCTTGTTTTCCGTGGCTACCTGGTGTCCTATTTTGTTTTATCTTACTGCCGCCGTGGTCGCTCGGTCTGTTATTTTTCGTTTTCGGTTCCCACACTATGCCAGGAAAAAAGCGATGGCGGCTTAATCACTGGTTGCATCGGCTGGACGGTCTGAACGTCAAGGCGGAGGCACCTTCAATTCACGACGTGTTCAGCGTTATTCGGTACTGTTCGGGATCGAAGGGCTGCTATCGCCTGAACGTTCAGACTATAGCCACGGCGAAGTACAGATTCCTGTGCATGTCGTGCAGAACGCCTGGTTCGACCCACGACTGGACGGCTGGACGGCGTACGCAGGCGCTCAGATGTCGCAAGCTGTAGACAAGTTGCCCGACGGCTACTACATGTTAGGGGATGCTGCCTACCCCCTCAGCAACAAGCTGTTGACGGCATACTCTGGCAAAGGCTGCTCCCGAGTACGACTCGTTCAACTTTCACCCGAGCCAGCTCCGGGTGAAGGCAGAGCAGTCGTTCGGCATCCTCGTGCAGAGATAGGGCATTCTGTGGAGGCCGCTCCGGATTGGCTTCAAGAAACGCCCCAAGCTCATTCGCGCGTTGTTCCACTTGCACACCTACTGCATCGGCGAGGCGTGCTCTCTCGTCACCCGTGCGGACGAAAAGGAGAAGACCCGTCCCTTGCGTCCGAGGTCTGACGCCGAAGGAGTCCTCCCGACTGCGATCCGCACCGCAAAACCAAAGCGTGTCAAGCGAACTGGCGAGGTAGAAACTCGGAGAGAAGTCATGCTTCGCCTGCAGAGCGCTCGGCAGGGCCGACCTTAGCGCAACAAGCGACAAAACACACAGCGGTAAGCGCTGCGTGGGGGGCTTTTCGGAGGGTTTTGTTTGTTGAACTCTTCCTGTTGCTCTCACGGGCGACATGGGTGGCGTCTTCGTCGAATTTGGCGGACGGGGAGTGTCGGCAGGCGGCCCCCTCCCGCGGGCGAGGGTTGTGTGATTCCCGGGATGGCAGGGGTTGTATTGTAGGGGGCAGTTTCCCCCATTTTTTTTGTTTCCTTTGGTTCCCATTGGTGAGAGAGATGGCTACGTTTTTGGGATGGAGCACGGTCTTCTCCTCTGGTGTGCGTCCTTCATGTGCTCGGGATAACTTTTGGTGCCCACGTACGTTAGAGTATCGTACGTTCATGCAGCATACGTTCAGGATGAAAGCGCAGCCGGTACGTTCGTTACGCCGCAACACCGTTACGATGAGGGTTGGTGCGTGTTGGTGGCTGGGCGGCCGTATCGCCATTCGTAGTATCAGGTATTTAGTAGGCCGCTGGTGTTGCAGCGAACCTATAACTAGTTTTGTTAATTGTGGAAACTTTCGCTCGGGGGGTTAGGGAGAGTTGCATGTTAATCGGCGTATATATATATATATATATAGGTGTCGACCACCAATCGCAAGCTGAACCCCCGTCTCGTGCGTCTTCTGTTTATTTTCTTGAGAGTTTTCGTGTTTGTTGAGGGGGCCTGTACATGGGACCAATTGTTCGTAGTAAAAATAAGGGAAGGAATGGGTTTTGTGTGTACCGTAGGTTGTGTTCACTATCGTGGGGGGTCATCGTAAATGGGACCGTTTTTTTACAGTACAAACAGGTGAATGCATAGGTTTTTGTGGGTACCGGAGGTTCTATTTACTATGTTGGGAGACAGTAGCAAACGGGACCAATTATTTTGCGTTCAATCTGGGGATTGTATAAGATTTCGTGTGTACGGGTAGGTTCTCTTCATTAGGAGGGTGGGAGACCATAGTAAACTCGACAACATCTTTGGAGTACAAACAAGTAAATATATAGGCTTTTGTGTGTACCGTAGGTCCTAATTACTATGTTCCATAGTAAACTGTACAACTAAATTTGAGTAAAATTGGGGGAATGCACAAGTTTCTGTGTGTACCGTAGGTTCTTTTTACTAGGAGGGTGGGAGACCTTACAGTTAGTTGGACTAAACATTTTCGGTACAAACATAGAAATATACAGGGTTTTGTGTGTGCCGTAAGATGTAATGACTATGGTGGGAGACCATCGTAAATTGAACTAAATAGTTGTGATTTCTTCGTCTGGTGTATATACTCCAGAGCGTTCCTCGCAGTATCTGTTTCGCAACTTATAGTGAGGTGTGCGGCACCCCGTTTGTACCGTTCACTTGCGTACTGGTGGTACCGCGGTTCACGTACTGCCTTGTACTGGTCGCCTTCGGTGTTTTTTTTCTGTCCCTGTTTTGTGCCCATGGGCTAGATTTCCGGTAAGTGATAATTGCAGCGTCAGAACTACGATCTTGGTTTATTTTTGCATCTCTCCCCGATTGCGCGATTTTGGGATTTTCGTTGTGAAGACGAAAAATGGACGAGGTCGTCCCGATGATGCCGACGTTTCGAAGGATGCCCGTCTTCTCACCGATATACATGCATGCGTGTTTCGTGACAGCTTCGCTGTTCCAGCATTTCTCGTTTCTTGTTTTTCACGGCGACGGCGAGTTAGTCGGATTTTCTCGCGTTGATGTCCACATAATGGTTCAAGGTTACCGTCCCAAATTTCTCACGCGTCCAACGTCCACTCCGTCCTTCGTTGATACACCCTGAATTTTGCGGCGTGTTCGGCGAACAACTCCCCACCCTCAAATGAATAGTTTTGTTCAAATCTCATGTTCACAGTATATTCTCTTTCTGCACTTGCGTGGTGTGTGTTTCGTTAGGCCCAAAGTCTCCGGCTAAACAAAACAAACCTTTTGTCAACTGCTTGGCGGGCGCTCATAGAATACGTACAGGGTGTTTCAAGCATACCGCACAAAATGTATAGAGTAGCCAATGTCCACTCCGTTGTTTGGAGATAGACCCTGAATTTAGACACGCGTGTTTAATGCGCCCTATCCGCGGTCAACGATTTGTTTTTTTTCCCCCGCCAGATATTTTTGTTGTGTATTTGTTTGGGAAATTAGGATCTTGAGAAATCCAAACTTCACAGCGAGAAAAAATAACAATCAGGCATTAAAGGCTCCGGTAGGGCGCATAAAACGTGTGCCAAATTTCAGGGTCTATTCCCAAAAAATGGCGTGGACATTTGGACTTTTGTGCGGTAAAAGTGCAATAAATAGGCGTTGCCCTTACTTTGTTTCAGGGAACAATCAATTTTGGGCTTTAAGTATGACTTAATATTGATCAGACGCAGTCGGATCTCCGAATGTTTGCGTGAAACTCTGTACAAACATGCCTTGGACCACCTGGAAGGGGCTTGTTCAGAACAAAAATTGAGGGGAAAAAAGGGACCTCGTTGAAGGCCTGTGACTGGTAGGGCCAGATTTTCGGCGGTAGCGCCAGTTCTACGTCCGTGAAGAAAAAAGTGGCGATTTCCCTCTTCCACTATTCACAGCGGGCAGTATAATACAACATATCTTACATTGGAGTTGTTGCTGCCTGCGGCATTCGTGACTGACGAAATTTAGGGTGATCTGCCTGAACCAGCTTGTACGCAAACAATGAGGATGAAGATTTACTCGACAGCGTGTTCAACAAAACTTTTCAGCGGAACACATGCCAAACAATTAAGGAGTCGCCTTGAAACCATGTACCTCCAGTATAATATCAAAATTTGGCGTTGAATATCAAGTGGTATTGGTCCTACGCAATCGGTTCTCCGAATATTTGCGCGAACGTTTTCACAGGTATGCCTTTGATAACGTGGAGCCGGTTTAACACAAGGAAAAAACTTAAATTGCTTGGTAATAGCTCCAGAGTCCTCGAAATAATTACTTTTACTTTTACTAAGACAGGAAAGGCGCGTCCGCCGACATGCTAAAAAGGCCTGCGGGTGATGTGGCAATCCGCCAACAACACCTGTTGCCGTCTCGAGGTCCCTGTTAATTTTCCCCACTACAAAAACCAAAAATATTTCTAATCAACAAAACTTGCAACGTGGTATGTACAACAAATAAAACCAACATATAAAAACAGACCCACCCACAACGGGCTGACAACGCCTTCACCACCTCGCCACGCGAGTCTACTACAAGCGCTCGACGCGCACACTACCGCCTACAAACGAGCCTCATCGTATATAATTTGAGCGCAGTTTCCCCGGTGTTTACAATACGCGTAACCCAACAAGCTATGAGACTTGAGCCGCGGATATTTGATACTCCTAACAGAGGTATGTCCAGCATTCGAGCGCGCTTTTGTCAGCACGCCAAGCAGATAAAACTAACAAACAATACCGGCCCCTTCACTCACGGTGAGGGCAACAAAACCGTGTTGGCCACCACGTCAAGAGGGGAAAATAACCCTCCCCCGCCCCCCTCGCCCCTACACAGAACAAAAACAGACACGCCGCCTGTGGCTGTGTTTAATGAACGCAAAAACCTCAATGCCGACGCAATGCTCAAATAATTCCATGCTGCACCCCTTGCCCCAGTGTGCAGCCAAAAATACTAGCTTGCTGTCTGTTGTCTCAAGCAGCGCAATCCGGACAATCCGTACGGACTGAGACGCGGAAAACTCGCCACCACGTGGAACCATAATATACCAGGTTAACCTAGCAGAACGCCTTGTCCTACGCAGGTATAACTACAGTACATCAACGACGCGCTATGGGTGTTGGAAACACGCATCAAAACATAATACAACGCACGCCACCCCATTCGCCGAACGACGCTGCGTCTGCCGACACCCGCAAGGGCTGTAAACGAACCGCCCCGTCCCCCTCGATATTTTTCATCACAAAAAGCATCAGCCCGGTCTCACATGTCATTTCCTGTGCACATGCGCACCACCAAGACAGCCCACCACAGAGTAGGCACGCCTAGCCACGGCGACCCGACGCACAGGAAGTATTTTAAGTTACGCAATACTCGGCGTAGCTGCGTCCTCCAAGTAGGAGAGCGACTGGCATCTAGCGCCATCCAGCACCACTATAGGGACTCGCGTACGGTGGCTAGGTCTCGTTCTAGTGTCGAGATGTAGACAGCGTCAGGTTCAGTGGCCGCCTTCTCTGCCCGGATCTCTGCCCGTAGACGCTTGTACTCGTCTCCCGTCAGTTGCCTTTCCCCCGCAAGGAGCTTTCGAGCTTCAATCGCGTACAAGCCCTTTTCCTCCTGAACTTTGGCGAGTCGCGCCTTCTGGAGGTCAATGTCGGCTTGATGCTTTTCTCGAGCAAGGTCGCTGTCGACAACCGGAATGACACCTATTGCCGCACTCGCATTCGCCGTACCCGCTGCGAGCTCGCGACGCATAGTCGGCAAGGCGTCGTTGAACGCTTCCGTCGCCTATCTCTTCCGGCGTTTGCTTGCCTGTTTGGCTCTGGCTTTCGCTTTGCGTTTCTGCGCTTCCGCCCTGGACGTAGTGCTCTCTCCACCAACCGTGGGCTCGTTATCTCCGCTCGACTCGTCACCGCCGGATTCAGACATTCCCGCTTCCTGGGTGATCTCCTCCGGAATGGAAGTCTGGCATAGCTCACGTAGCTCGGGGTATCGCTCGCCAGTCTCGTGCAGGTAGAGCACGTCCTTATCATCTGAAAAGGGCAAGCGTGCGCGTGTGCATGGGTGTGGGGAAGAGGGAGAGCGGGGGGGGTGGTGGAGGGGGGGCCTAATTACGTAACCATTGACCACGCATCCCTTTCGAGACGGAGCGCTGTTCCTACTCCTATTACGGAGCACCGCCCCTACTTCTAAGGGTTAGACACCCCAAACAGTTTGGCGCTCATTGCGTTGTTTCCATACATTATAACTTGGCATGTTCACAGTTATGTTTGTCTTGGCATAGGTACTAAACACAGGCTGCTCTCGCACGACCATCCCTTGCCCCCCCACACACAGCAACGCTTGGAGTCTCCGCCATTTGAAGGCGCGCCGTGACCACACCCGGCGAGCGGATAGTATTCCAATGTAGGCTCCCGGGTGTGGAATGAAACCATCACAACCCCTCTGTGGTTACCGTCAAAAACCGTGGGTCGTATCCCCGCTTCTCAATTATTGTCTTTTTTTTATGTTTTTTCGGGGAGGGGGGGCAAGGTAGGGGGGGGCGGAGGGGCGGGGGGGGGGTGGGGTGTCTCATGGTGTTGCAGGGGGGGGGGGGTGTACTCATGTTGTGCACGGCTGTAGTCGTATGACCATATGAAATTTCGCTCGCATCCCTACAATGCCGGGACGGAACACGTTGTGTTTTAACCAACCAGGCAGACATTGCTTGCACCAAGAGCGAAGCGCCATGAGGTTTTGGGCGAGTCGCATGGAGCGCAGGCCGCACGTGAGGCGGACTTGCATCTAGATGGCAACCCCCAATGAATCGATCTCATTTCTGGTATGGCCACTTCCAGAGACACCAATGTGTATTACCCTGTAACTGCATCGTGGGTGCCTTACCCTATCAACACTACGTGATACCACCATGTCTCTTGTGCGGAGTTAAGGTTCTCAACCCAGCACAAAATGATCGAACAAGACCGCCGGCCTTGGAGACCGTAAAAACGAAACGGTACCCGGGTCGCCTAGGTCACGCCGTGAGAGGTGTGTTTCATAGCGTCGTCGCTACCCGACTTCAACCCAACCTATATATATAGGGGGGGAAGGGTTCCTATTTCGCGGGTGGTCGTTCGGTGGGTGAGATCACTACTATAACTGTACTATTCGCATATGTTAGCGTGTTAGGATCAACCAGCGAGGAGAGCACTAGACGGAGAATTTTAAGTCGGCATACTCTGCAAGAGAAGGCACCTACAAATGTTTCTATGTCGATACTTCTTGCTTGGCGTTGCGTTAAACATTTTAGCTAAGTTTCGATCAGCAAAAAGTTGAGACAGAAATGGACCAGGCCTCACGTTATTTGCGAGACCGCTAGCCACAGGCCACCCACGGCCCTTATACTTCGCGGCGAGGACGCTCAGAGAAGAGGAGCATCCAGCCTTGGCAGGCTTAGCG
Organism: Saccharina japonica; assembly: GCA_008828725.1. Lineage (NCBI taxonomy): Eukaryota > Phaeophyceae > Laminariales > Laminariaceae > Saccharina > Saccharina japonica. The sequence continues at coordinate 2,084 of MEHQ01002109.1, read as the reverse complement.
CGACCCGTGCTCTGTGAGGCGAGAACTCGTGGCATCGGTGGTTGCTGTGTGCCAAAAACTCGCTTTTTGTCGTGTAGGCTGACGCGTGCTACGGTAGAGGTTGCACTTTTTGGATGATTCGTTTTCTGAACGATCGGGCTCCTTAACCCAAATTCGTCGGACTCTCATTTTTGTGACGAATTATGTTTCAGAGTATACTTCGGAACTGCGATTCCTCATCCGGCAGCACTTTTATTTTCCTCTAAAATCGTTTTTCGGTGAAGTATGACGCTCCTTAAGTGAGGAGCTCAGAAAAACCATGGTTCACCTCTATCGTAGCATGCGTGGGCTGCGTCGAGGAATGGCCTATCACTACCGACGGCACTGCTCACGGGTTTCTGTACGATGGAGAGAAAACCAGGTTTTTGTTTTGGATTGCGATCCCATAAAAAAGTCGGCCTCAACCTTTTGCTGATCGAAACAGAGGCCCTGTTTCGATCAGCAAAAAGTTGAGACTAAAATGGACCAGGCCTCACGTTATGTGCGAGGCCTCTAGCCACAGGCCACCTACGGCCCTCATACTCGGCAGCGAGGACGCTCAGAGAAGAGGAGCATAGAGCCTTTGAAGTTGTGGCGTGACCCGTGCTCTGTGAGGCGAGAACTCGAGGCATCGGTGGTTGCTTTGTGCGAAAATCTCGTTTTTTTTGCTGCGTCGGGCAGGTTTTGGGACAGAACAACTGTACGTTTCCGCAGGAAACTGGCGTTTGTGAGGCAGTTTGAACTCGAGTAACGGAATAGTATATGCGTAATAGGCCGACGCGAGAGCTCGACTCAGGAAGCGTCCAGTCTCAGTCGGCACAAGACAGTAAGGGCAGCGAGCTCGTACGAGATTACAAAGGACACGAAGGAGAGAGCTGATCTGCCTTCACTCGTACAGCTGGTTCCTCTTCTTTGGGTTTATCTTGTCTTTTGCGTGTAGAAGACAGCGAGACAAGTTTGTATTGATCGACTTTCCCACCCGCCCGCCCTGCCGCTCAAGAGAGGGGGGGAAACAGGTTGCAACAAGTCGGTCTGATTGTCCTGCTTTTTCCTTTTTTAATTTAATGTTGGTATCACATGGTGGATATATCGTAGTGGCTGTGAGTTGTTACTTAGCCCCGCCGGGGAACGAGGGGGGCATAAGTTTTCGGGTTAGCCTGTCTCATTAATCTTCGGGGGGTTCCTTACTGTAATGGTATTTTATTAACGTGGTGTTGTTGGCGGGGTTCCCACGGCCCTGGCAGGCCTTTTTAGCACGACGGTGAGCGTGCCTGGCCTGCTGTAGACAAACAATATTCCAAGAATTCTTGAGCTGTAACAAAAAGAAATGGAGCCTTGTGCGAGTTTCACTACCACAAAGGGGGAAGGCTGTTTTGGTTTCTGGATTCTGATCGGCATGTCCAAACAGAAACGAAAGCGAAAAACGAAAAATGAAACGAACATAAACAGGGCGCTGATTATTCCCTGGCACAAACGTGTTCCCCTTTTTTTTTGTTCTTGAGAAAATCAATGATTTACAACCTATTGTGAAAAACAAAAAGTTGACAGTTGAAAAAATAAAAATAAAACGAAAGCACGAGCAGAAACAATTCAGCGTGTCCTACTGGTCAGCGCAGCCACGTCACAATATCAAATCAGGACTGCCGCACGCATCACGCAACCCACAGCTAGCACGGCGACACAGTCGCACAGATCCCCCGTAAATAGCCAGCAGGCCAACCGCAACACCAGCCCCGGCGCTCTCGGGCCTTTGTTTGCCGGCGTTCGAGCCAAAGCGAAAAGAGTTTGAGTAGATTTCCGCATCATGCCCTCGAGAATGAGGTTGGAAGTTATTTCTCAGTTGAATTTGAATTTTCATCCCGGGGCGTCAAAGTTGGACACGCGACCACGTAGTAGTAGTAGTAGTAGTAGTAGTAGTATTAGCAGTACTAGTAGTAGTAGTCTCAGTCGTCGTAGTAGTAGTAGTAGCAGTAGTAATAGTAATAGCAGTAGCAGTAGTAGTAGTAGTAGTAGTAGTAGTAGTAGTAGTAGTAGTAGTAGTAGTAGTAGTAGTAGTAGTAGTAGTA
>MEHQ01002497.1:0-13188 GCA_008828725.1 Saccharina japonica | reverse complement strand
CGACTCAACACTAATTCCTATACCCAACAAGTGACTTGATCTTAGACTTGGGACTGGGGACGAAACTAATATACTTGACTTGACTGGGCATAGAGTCACTCCATCATTTAGAGCGGCAAGTCTTCTTGATCTGTTTTCGAGTTATGAGTACTCTGTGTATTGCGAACAAAAGCTGCCTTGCCTGATCCAATTGCCGGATGCAACCTAATCCAAATCTAGCAGCCCATACAAGTCCATATATAACGTAAGGTGTGATGCAGGTGGCTCGAGCTCAGTGCACCTACGAGCCTCTGCTTTGGAAACTAGAGGAGCTGCCGGCTGCGGTACGTTCGAACAAAAACGCGGCGAGACTGTTTCTTGAAACCGTCGAAAATGCGGCGACAATGGGCGCGACACACAACGCACGACGAGCGCCTCCCACTAAGTGTTGGTAAGCAACTAAAATGAGCATACTTAATCAAGTATTTTTGGCTTGCTTATTGTAATAAAATAATCAAAGCAACCATAATATCGTGCTTATTTGCTTATTTTAGCTATATGGAGTTTAACGTAGTATACTAAACGCCATACAGAATAAGTGTATGGGTTTTAGAATGCCCTTAGTAAACTCTATACAAACAAAAAGGGTATGTGTTTTGGTGTCGACATATTCATATGGGTTCTAGTATGGCGATACTGAAATTCCTTATAATTAGATATATGTAGGTTTTAGTATAAACACACTAAACGCCATACAAACGAAATAAGCAACTAAGGGCCATTCTTATCGGAGACATGAAATTTCCAATATTTCCAATATTTCCAATATTTCCAATATTTCCAATATTTCCAATATTTTGTCTGAAGATACGGAGGCGTTCTGTCGTTTATTTGGAAATTCTTCAGCCCCGAAAAAACTGGAAAAGTTATCGTTCCAAAAAAACGACATCCTATCCTCGATTTCCATTATTTCCAAGGGAGTGCTCCGACAAGGGCCGTCGCTCCACGCTGAGGCCACCGTGCAGGCTTAAACGTTGACCAGGGCTGCCCTGGTTTATATAGGATTTAGTGAAGGTCCCCCCCCCCCCCCCCAGGCCCTAAATACAAAAATTGGAGTGTGGGTCTCGGGGATGTTTTTTTGTGCGCCCTTGGATTCATAAGCAAAACAAAGGTCACTTTTTTTACCAAGTACACAAGATCTACTGCACTTGGTAGTAAGTTTCTGGGCATTTTTTTATCTGCCAATCTTGATGTGTGACCGTGCGAGTGCAAATCAAGATCCACAGCACCAAAACCAGCTCTGCAGCAAGCAGCAGCAGCCAGCTCTGCAGCAGTAGTAGCGCACAGCTCCACCATATAACCCGAGCCCCAACCCGAGTACAACACGCTTCTCGGTGAAGCATGAACTTGCAGCCGTCACACCCTACGACACCAACAATGTCTGCGGCTGTGAGAGGTATCCCGCATTAACTCAACCGATACGTCTCTACGGATCATATGTAGGAATTGGAAAACAAATTATCGATCTCCACTTTTCCCCGACTATATCGAACACACACCCGCAGCCCGCAGCACACGACAACAACAAACACCAGCACACAGCCCGGCACACAGACCATCACACCAACGCCTAGCCCAAACAAAAGGTCTAATGGCGGGAGGCAAGCGCTCACGTGATGGCTGCCAGTCCGGTGCACGCTGCACTGCGGCTGATACACTCGTCGCGCGAGTGCTCATCTTGTTTAGTCTGCAGCCCAGCCTGAACAAACGTTCATGACAACATGGTTCCCTCTGTCATAGCTACGTACGTACGGTGCACCACTTCACCATGCCCCCCCCCAAGGGCGGGTGAAAAAAAGAACCCGAGACCCTCACTCACATTTTTGCATTTGGGGCCGACTGGGGGGGGGGGTATTTTTCAGTTCCTATACTAAATCCTATATAACCAATGACTTTTCCAGTTCCTATACTAAATCCTATATAACCAATGTCTCAACCCTTGACTCAATCACAAGTTACTTGGTTTTAGAATGGGCACTTGTCAGCCACTGCGTTGAACTGGAAGAGTCACAGCCAAGCACAGAAGCAGCGAACAAAACAGCAGTCTTGGGTCTTGCGGTACACTGTTGCTGTTGTGTAGGCGAACGTACACCGCCTGATCCATTGCCTCATGCAACCTGACCATGAAACCTAAAAGCAGACTGTAGACAGCGCATCTGAGCTCAAGGGAGTCAGGTGACTGGAGCTCAGTACCCTCACCAGCAGAGCTGCCAGTAGCTCGGAAAACGCGACGAGGCTTAATTAGTTGAAACCGTCGAAAACGCGGCGGGATTGGCCGCGTTTTTCGACGAACCGCGCACACCCCCGCCCGCGTACACCTCAGTGGGGAGGAGACATGCACAAGGGTTGTTGCGCCCATGGATAAGTGTGGTATCTCCCCGGGCTGCAAGTACCCAGAAGATGTCGGTGGAAACCACTACGGTTGCTCGGAGTGTAAGATGCTGTTGCACGTTCGTTGTGTGCAAGCCGTTTGGGACACAACGGACGTTGAAAGCACCCCAGATACTAGGTTGTGTGGTATCAGCTACTGCCACGTACAGCAGTCGCAGAAAGATGGAGCAGTAGCTGCTGCTGAGTCTGCTGTAGCAACTGGGGCGGCGAGTCCATCTGCACTTTCTTGACTCATTCAACTCATCCGACTGTTCAGCACTTCGTTTGTTCACCCTCCCTCCGACTATTATTGCAGAGAAATTAAACCAAACACCACTTTCAACACTGCTCACCATCCAAGTTATTCATGAAACACACAAACAACACACGTAGGGCTCGTGCGCATTGTTTCGACAACGTCTTGCTGAGCAACTGACGCCCAAAGACTGAGAAATGGGTGTTTAGTTTGAGCAAAACAAATGAAATCAGGGTGTGTTGAGGGGGGGGGCGGAGTGAGGGTCTCGGGTTATTTTTTTCACCCGCCCTTGCCCCCGCACGAATATTTTCCAAGCATTGACTACAACAGTAGTAATCCGGTGGCTCGAGGGCAAGGCCTGCCGTGCTGCTGTTGTTCTGTATTGTTACGTACTCCAAGCTGAGGCACACGTCGAAGACGTAAGCTAGGCCAAGGCAAGGCACTCGTACTTTTAGCGGTTTGAAAACCGCATCTCCGTTCTCGAGTTTCTGCTTGAATTTCTGGCCGCTCCCTGAAATACATCCTCTTCCTGTTGCATATTCTGCAGATATTTCCGACTCTAATTGCAAATTGTAATATTATCTCGATTTTTCTGTCTGAAAGAAACCGGAATTTTCCCGTGCGCCCAGCTGGGTGGAAATTTATTGCACACCCAGTTTCTGTTGTATACCTGGTAGGTTTGACTGTGTTCTCGTACAGTAGTGCACCAAGAACCCGGATCCCACGACCGACACTTGGGATGACGGTTCGACAGTTCGCGCTTCGCGCTCTCGATTCACGGTTCGCGCTTCGCGCTCACGGCCTCCGGCGGCTCCTGCGGAGCAAGGGCGGGTGAAAAAAAGGACCCGAGACCACCACCACCATTACCACTGCCACCCCCAACAAAGTCAGAGGCTATCGCCGCCAACAGAGGCCTGGAAGAGGAAGAGGAAGGCAGCTCAGAGCCGTCCAGGTCCGCCAGGTCCGACGACGGCCCCTGAGCGAACGGGTTCCCCTCGTACTCCTCGGCAGCGTGGAGGCGGTGTGGACGGGGGGGGCTGTGGCGGTTGTGGTAGCCACCGTCTCTCAGATCCTTCCCTTCGGCCGGCGCCCGCGACCGTCGGCTTAGCTTCGCCAAAGCCGAATGGTGGTTAGCCCCCCCACCGCTACCACTACCACCACCGCCGCCTACGCCACCACTCGCGAGAGGCGACTCGTCGACGATCAAAAATCTCGGAGAACTAGGGGCGGGCGAAGCGGAAAAGGTAGGGGAGGCGGCAGCGACGGCAGAGGCAGAGGCAGAAGGGGAAGCGCCGGAGACAACAGTAACCGGCGCCCCCGGGAAACTCGGCACCGCTACCGGGACGGGCCTATTGTCCCCATTCCCATCGCCCTTCTTCCCATCCTCGTACCCGTTTGTAGCAGCGGGTTTCGAGTGCAGAGAGGTGGTGGTGGTAGCAGCGTGGTACCCCGCGGCGGCATCCGCCGGGATGGCACCACCGTCACCGCCCTTTCGAAACGGCGGTATAACGCCTATTCCGCCGCTTCCGTAACTGCCACTACCGTAACCGCCGCCGCCATCGCTGNTCCTCCAATCCCTTCCCAACGCTCACCCGTTTACGACGACCTCGTCCGTCTCCAACAGCTTAATAATCCAGCACACCCCCATGCTCCACGCGCCATTTCGATCCTTCTTGCGCGACATAAGTGCGGCCGATTTTGAACGATCATGTGTCGAGAATGGGCTGGCTAAGCAATATACAATGCGATGAAATTTAGGCTTCCTCACAGTGTTATCCTTTGGGCGCAACAGTGAGAAGATTGGGTCCACGCCGACCAATCGTTCGCGCCCCCCGGAGCGATGATACATACTCTGCCAAAGCGATACTCGCATTGCACGTCGCTCGTATATTGAGGCCGTATCCCGTCTTTCTGCCCGAGAAGTAGGATACTGTGTTGAAGGTGCTCCTTAAAGGCGGTGCTTTCAGCTTCACCAACAGACCATCGGTGGCGGACACAACATGGCCGAAGACGCCGCTTGTGCTATTGGCCTGCCTTTGGGACGAAACAAACATCGACGGGGAGGCGAACGAAACATTGCCGCGCAGGCGTACGTCACAGTGAGTTACATAAAATGCACAAACCCAATGCTGCCCCAGAAGCAAGGCTGACCACGAAGAGATAAGTAGGCCTGGCATTCCCTTCGGAAAACAACTGAATAGTCTCCACTTTCTTACGTACAACTTGCAAATCTTACGCGCTGCACTGCCTCTGCTGCGAACTGTTGTTGCCGTACACCGTGTGTAGGTAACCTCACCATGGATCTCGTGACAAGCCTTCGGGCCTCTGCCACTGTCTGCAGAAAGAAGAACGGGCCGACTTCAGGGGTGTTGTTGATGGCGTCGACGACCTCCCACATGAAGGTGTATGCTGAGGAGTGTGAAATTCCTAATCTCGATGCGACATCCAGAGAGGAACCTCCCGCGAGCATTCGCAGGCCTATATCTCCAGGTTGATTTGTATCTCCATCTCGACATCAACCTCGCGCAACACAGACCTGCGAAATAGCAGAAGCAGCATCAACAAAAACGGTGTTGGTGCCCACCTCTACCAGCTTCGATACAATCCACTACACAGCAGCACTACTCGTGCCGTTGCCCGGCCTGCCTCCAGGCACTGATCTTGCGTTGCAACCTCGACTACTCTGCTGTCGTGCTGCTGTACGTATATATGAACCTCCAGTGGCGGGGTAGGTTGTTCGTGGTATGGGGGGGTACAATTAATTAATTTAGCGAAAGAGGGAAAATAATATGAAGTAAATAACCGCATTGCTGCTGCTGTAAAGCACTTATTGGTAAATGACGATGTACAGCTGTTCGGCGCGAGGTTCAAGCGACGGCGCGGCGTTTTGTGCGAGCACGAATATACCGGTACCTGGTACGGACATACCTGGTACATATGATATAACGTGCAACTCTGGTACGTACCGGTCAAGTTCTTATATGGCCACGATACTACCCAAGGTATGTACGACGTACGTACGTACATACACTGTTACACGACAGGACAGGACACCCAACAACAGACTAACAAAAAGCCAGGCTGAGATTGGAGGAAAATATTAAATTTGAGAGTCGTTATCTTGAAATTTGTGTGGAAAGCACCCTATCTCAAATAAGAAATTGAGCCTGGGCCAGCTTTCCAGGTTTCCTGTTTCTTATTAGGCGTCCTGTACTGCTGTAGAGGTGGTTTTGCCGTACCTGGTATTAAAAAATTAAAAAAAACACAGCTGTGAGCTCGAGGATTTTGGTATGCCGTACCTGGTACCAGTCACATAGCGGCAAGGTACCAGTACGTACAGATTGTATAAAGCACTAGCTACAGAGTGAAAGGTGACAGGCATCCGCGCTCCCTTGGCCAGCGCTGGGCAACTCCCTGTGGCTGGGTAAGCGGTGCCGCACAGAGTGCCGCCGCCGCGCCGTACGAGTGGCTTGCTACAAGTGCCTTAAAATGAAAGCAAAAAAGCCTGGTAGGTACTCGAATCAGATCATACTCACGTTCAAAACGTTCGTTCTTTGGGAGACCTGGCCGGAGCAGGTCGGAGAGCTTCACGAAGCTAGCCTCAGGCGAAATGTCCTCCAGAAAACCTTGCAGCGACGTTGATCTACTCTGAGCTCTGCCGTGCTGGTTAGAGTTGGATGCACGTGTCTTGTGCGCAGAGGGTGTAGCGGACAAGGACCGCACGTGTTTTCAGGTTTGAGCGCCGCGTGTCTGGATAATCGAAGGGGCTGAATCGTTGTCTCGGCCGACTCAAAGAAGAGTCCTCCGGAGGCCCAGACCGCTTACTTCCGCCGGGCATGATGTTGGACACTCCTGGTCAAGGTTTAAAGCTATACGATGGCCCCAGTGTGGAGCGACGGTCCTTGTGGGAGCACTCCCTTGGAAATAATGGAAATCGAGGATAGGATGTCGTTTTTTTGGAACGATAACTTTTCCAGTTTTTTCGGGGCTGAAGAATTTCCAAATAAACGACAGAACGCCTCCGTATCTTCAGACAAAATATTGGAAATATTGGAAATATTGGAAATATTGGAAATATTGGAAATATTGGAAATTTCATGTCTCCGATAAGAATGGCCCTTAGTTGCTTATTTCGTTTGTATGGCGTTTAGTGTGTTTATACTAAAACCTACATATATCTAATTATAAGGAATTTCAGTATCGCCATACTAGAACCCATATGAATATGTCGACACCAAAACACATACCCTTTTTGTTTGTATAGAGTTTACTAAGGGCATTCTAAAACCCATACACTTATTCTGTATGGCGTTTAGTATACTACGTTAAACTCCATATAGCTAAAATAAGCAAATAAGCACGATATTATGGTTGCTTTGATTATTTTATTACAATAAGCAAGCCAAAAATACTTGATTAAGTATGCTCATTTTAGTTGCTTACCAACACTTAGTGGGAGGCGCTCGTCGTGCGTTGTGTGTCGCGCCCATTGTCGCCGCATTTTCGACGGTTTCAAGAAACAGTCTCGCCGCGTTTTTGTTCGAACGTACCGCAGCCGGCAGCTCCTCTAGTTTCCAAAGCAGAGGCTCGTAGGTGCACTGAGCTCGAGCCACCTGCATCACACCTTACGTTATATATGGACTTGTATGGGCTGCTAGATTTGGATTAGGTTGCATCCGGCAATTGGATCAGGCAAGGCAGCTTTTGTTCGCAATACACAGAGTACTCATAACTCGAAAACAGATCAAGAAGACTTGCCGCTCTAAATGATGGAGTGACTCTATGCCCAGTCAAGTCAAGTATATTAGTTTCGTCCCCAGTCCCAAGTCTAAGATCAAGTCACTTGTTGGGTATAGGAATTAGTGTTGAGTCGTGGTTTATATAGGATTTAGTGAAGGTCACCACCCCCCCCCCCCAGGCCCTAAATACAAAAATTGGAGTGTGGGTCTCGGGGATGTTTTTTTGTGCGCCCTTGGATTCATAAGCAAAACAAAGGTCACTTTTTTTACCAAGTACACAAGATCTACTGCACTTGGTAGTAAGTTTCTGGGCATTTTTTTATCTGCCAATCTTGATGTGTGACCGTGCGAGTGCAAATCAAGATCGCACAGCACCAAAACCAGCTCTGCAGCAAGCAGCAGCAGCCAGCTCTGCAGCAGTAGTAGCGCACAGCTCCACCATATAACCCGAGCCCCAACCCGAGTACAACACGCTTCTCGGTGAAGCATGAACTTGCAGCCGTCACACCCTACGACACCAACAATGTCTGCGGCTGTGAGAGGTATCCCGCATTAACTCAACCGATACGTCTCTACGGATCATATGTAGGAATTGGAAAACAAATTATCGATCTCCACTTTTCCCCGACTATATCGAACACACACCCGCAGCCCGCAGCACACGACAACAACAAACACCAGCACACAGCCCGGCACACAGACCATCACACCAACGCCTAGCCCAAACAAAAGGTCTAATGGCGGGAGGCAAGCGCTCACGTGATGGCTGCCAGTCCGGTGCACGCTGCACTGCGGCTGATACACTCGTCGCGCGAGTGCTCATCTTGTTTAGTCTGCAGCCCAGCCTGAACAAACGTTCATGACAACATGGTTCCCTCTGTCATAGCTACGTACGTACGGTGCACCACTTCACCATGCCCCCCCCCAAGGGCGGGTGAAAAAAAGAACCCGAGACCCTCACTCACATTTTTGCATTTGGGGCCGATTGGGGGGGGGGGTATTTTTCAGTTCCTATACTAAATCCTATATAACCAATGACTTTTCCAGTTCCTATACTAAATCCTATATAACCAATGTCTCAACCCTTGACTCAATCACAAGTTACTTGGTTTTAGAATGGGCACTTGTCAGCCACTGCGTTGAACTGGAAGAGTCACAGCCAAGCACAGAAGCAGCGAACAAAACAGCAGTCTTGGGTCTTGCGGTACACTGTTGCTGTTGTGTAGGCGAACGTACACCGCCTGATCCATTGCCTCATGCAACCTGACCATGAAACCTAAAAGCAGACTGTAGACAGCGCATCTGAGCTCAAGGGAGTCAGGTGACTGGAGCTCAGTACCCTCACCAGCAGAGCTGCCAGTAGCTCGGAAAACGCGACGAGGCTTAATTAGTTGAAACCGTCGAAAACGCGGCGGGATTGGCCGCGTTTTTCGACGAACCGCGCACACCCCCGCCCGCGTACACCTCAGTGGGGAGGAGACATGCACAAGGGTTGTTGCGCCCATGGATAAGTGTGGTATCTCCCCGGGCTGCAAGTACCCAGAAGATGTCGGTGGAAACCACTACGGTTGCTCGGAGTGTAAGATGCTGTTGCACGTTCGTTGTGTGCAAGCCGTTTGGGACACAACGGACGTTGAAAGCACCCCAGATACTAGGTTGTGTGGTATCAGCTACTGCCACGTACAGCAGTCGCAGAAAGATGGAGCAGTAGCTGCTGCTGAGTCTGCTGTAGCAACTGGGGCGGCGAGTCCATCTGCACTTTCTTGACTCATTCAACTCATCCGACTGTTCAGCACTTCGTTTGTTCACCCTCCCTCCGACTATTATTGCAGAGAAATTAAACCAAACACCACTTTCAACACTGCTCACCATCCAAGTTATTCATGAAACACACAAACAACACACGTAGGGCTCGTGCGCATTGTTTCGACAACGTCTTGCTGAGCAACTGACGCCCAAAGACTGAGAAATGGGTGTTTAGTTTGAGCAAAACAAATGAAATCAGGGTGTGTTGAGGGGGGGGGCGGAGTGAGGGTCTCGGGTTATTTTTTTCACCCGCCCTTGCCCCCGCACGAATATTTTCCAAGCATTGACTACAACAGTAGTAATCCGGTGGCTCGAGGGCAAGGCCTGCCGTGCTGCTGTTGTTCTGTATTGTTACGTACTCCAAGCTGAGGCACACGTCGAAGACGTAAGCTAGGCCAAGGCAAGGCACTCGTACTTTTAGCGGTTTGAAAACCGCATCTCCGTTCTCGAGTTTCTGCTTGAATTTCTGGCCGCTCCCTGAAATACATCCTCTTCCTGTTGCATATTCTGCAGATATTTCCGACTCTAATTGCAAATTGTAATATTATCTCGATTTTTCTGTCTGAAAGAAACCGAAATTTTCCCGTGCGCCCAGCTGGGTGGAAATTTATTGCACACCCAGTTTCTGTTGTATACCTGGTAGGTTTGACTGTGTTCTCGTACAGTAGTGCACCAAGAACCCGGATCCCACGACCGACACTTGGGATGACGGTTCGACAGTTCGCGCTTCGCGCTCTCGATTCACGGTTCGCGCTTCGCGCTCACGGCCTCCGGCGGCTCCTGCGGAGCAAGGGCGGGTGAAAAAAAGGACCCGAGACCCCCACCCCCCCCTCCCCCGCCCCCCCAACACACCCTTTTTTCATTTATTTTTCGCTCAAACTAAACATCCTATTTGTCAGCCTTTGGGCGTCAGCTGCTCAGCAAGACGTTGCCGAAACAATGCGCACGAGCCCTACGTGTGTTGTTTGTGTGTTTCATGAATAATTTGGATGGTGAGCAGTGTTGAAAGTGGTGTTTGGTTTATTTTATCTGCAATAATAGTCGGAGGGAGGGCGAACAAACGAAGTGCTGAAAAATCGGATGAGTTGGATGAGTCAAGGCATTGGAACACTTTGTCCGTTGCAGCCCGCGAGGTGCATAATGAACTCGGCGCAAATTTGCGCGTGCCAACTTGAGCGAACTACTGTAGTTCCTTTAAAGAATCTCGCGTGCTTGACAAAAGAACGACGCCACGTCATTTATGATCCAACTGTTCTTAGCGTTCTCGGCCTTCCGGAATCCCACCGTCTACTATTGAAGTGAGAGCAGAACCCATAAGAATGACTACTACTACGCTACGCAGATCATCTGGCTACCCTCCCTCAACCACACTCGTGCGGCCGTTGCAATGGGCACTTCGGTCAGAGACGGAACATGGGTTTGTGGTTTGTCGCAACTGCCCCCCTTCCCCGCCTCGGCTTGCCCCAACTTAATTCGTTTCCTTCCACGTCCGCTTCTTTGTCAGTGTCCGACCTCTGCTACTTTTAGGCGCAGTGGCTGACAAGTGCCCATTCTAAAACCAAGTAACTTGTGGTTGAGTCAAGGGTTGAGTCATTGGTTATATAGGATTTAGTATAGGAACTGGAAAAGTCATTGGTTATATAGGATTTAGTATAGGAACTGGAAAAGTCATTGGTTATATAGGATTTAGTATAGGAACTGGAAAAATCATTGGATATATAGGATTTAGTATAGGAACTGACAAATACCCCCCCCCCCCAATCGGCCCCAAATGCAAAAATGTGAGTGGGGGTCTCGGGTCCTTTTTTTCACCCGCCCTTGTGCGGAGGGCTGATTATATTTCTGCACCTACCTTGTGGGTGGGAGCAGGGTGTCAAATGGGATCAGATCCGGGTGGGATCAGGTCCGGGTGGGAGCACAGGTACGAGTGGGAGCAGGGTGCCAAATGGAATCAGATCCTGGTGGGATCAGGTCCGGGTGGGAGCAGGGTGCGAAGGGGGAGGAGAGGGTGTTACCGCGCTCCCACCCGGACCTGACCCCACCCGGATCTGATCCCATTTGGCACCCTGCTCCTACCCACAAGGTGCAGAAATATAATCAGCCCTCCGCAGGAGCCGCCGGAGGCCGTGAGCGCGAAGCGCGAACCGTACATCGAGAGCGCGAAGCGGGAACCGTCCTCCCACGTATCGGTCGTGGATCAGGGTTCTTTGTGCACTACGAGTACACAGTAAAACCTATATAACAGAAACTGGGTGTGCAATAAATTTCCACCCAGCTGGGTGCACGGAAATGTTTCAGAAATAAACCACTATGCCGAGTTTTAGACGTTGCGGGAAATGTGGCTCTTGTGTCACTCTTCCTTTTTGAAAGACATAAGAAGGAGATGACGTGGCGAATTTTGATCATGGCGGGGCAGGTTTTGGGGAGTTTAATTACGCAGGCGAAGCCTGCGAAAAATTTAGGAAACCCTCGTTTCTTGTCGTTTACCCTGATGGCCTTAACCAGCTTGTGCGAATCGTCCAGAGCAACGTTCTCTCCGTCCACCAGCTGCCCGCTCCGCGTATACCATGGACTTCTCGATCTGAACACTTCGTCCCACACAGCTCGTAGAACCCAAGCTGAAGGAGGCTTGCCGTTGTACCCGTCTTTGTCGCTGAATCCCCCAAACCGCCGTGGCTTTTGCAGTGTCTCGTTGTCGGCAGCGACCAAGGAAGCCTGATTTCCTCTTCTCTTCCGGCCCATCCGGAAAGTGTACCTACAGCAATGGACGACATGTTGGTATGCAGCATGGACGACGCGTCAATGTGAAGCACAGCAGAGTGGGACAACGAACCGTCGCTTTTACGCCCAATACAACTACGAAGTGTAAGTGCACACAAACGTTACCAACGTAACATTGGCGCGAAAAAAACTCATTTACGAGAGGCATCTCCTCGCCCCATGGAATGTTGCATGCTCTCCGCGCTGAGGCGGTTTTCACCGCGACGACCGAAATACTGGAAGAAACCTGACAGTGAAATTTTCGAAAAATAAATCTCACCGAAGTTCCCTCTGGCGGAATTCCGCTTTGTGGGCTTCCTTTATGCGGTTCGCGAGAGTCTGGAAGCCTTCCTTTTTCTCCAGAGTCTGCTCGATCAGAACGACGAGCCGTCGATCTACCGCCGAACTGGGGAGGATTATCGCAGGAAATGCCTCCAGCACATCTCGCGGTAGTTGGCGTAGCACGTCCGGATGCCAAGGAGCTAACTTGAACCTGCAGAACACGCAGGCAACATTAGCATATCATACGGACGAACATGTTGAGAGCACTGACATCTATCATCTTACCAGCTTTACAGCTACAGCATTAGGCGGCCATGCTGCGAATTAAATCGAAAATCGTCATACGGGTCACGCACTATTCTTGACACTTATAGTGCTGCACTGTACATTCACCTCTACCGGACTCTACTTGTAAACGATTTGTCCCCAAAACGGAAGTACGGCTCTAAGGGGGTACTATTTTACCAGGTACCTGGTACATAGGGCTGGGTTCTGGCGCAGTATATATATACTGTGAGTACAGGCATACTGGCAGCATGATTATACTGGTTGAGAGCACCAGTACATCTATCAGTATAAATACACGTACGTCCACAAAACGCCACCCTACAACCGAAACCTCACACATGAAAATGTAAGCAAACGAAGGTGCGTAATCGAGACAGGGAAACTACTGGCTTCTACAATGGCATGTATTGTGCTGCCTGCGCCTGCCAGTACTCAGCCCGAATAAACTCCAATACTTTGATCTTGCAATGTACTACTACTGTACTGCTGTAACCCTAAGAATAGAGTAGTACCTCGACTCTCCCTCCGTGGCCTTGCTCCCCCTTGCCTTTCTTGCACATGCGTTGCACTTGTATTGGAATCCAAGGAGCTCGTAGTTGTAGTTCTCGCCGTGAACAAGTCGAGTTTTAGGGTACCACCCATCGCTGA
>MEHQ01002503.1:9485-27286 GCA_008828725.1 Saccharina japonica | reverse complement strand
CCACCACCACCACCACCACCACCACCACCACCACCACCAACACCAACATCACCAACACCAACACCAACACCGACGCCACCACCGCCACCACCAACACCAACACCACCAACACCAACACCACCAATACCAACACCAACACCACCAACACCAACGCCACCAACGCCAACGCCACCACCACCACCAACACAACCAACACCAACAGCGCCAACACCACCAACAGAATAACCCCTCACCAGGCTCCTCGACCCCAGAACCTTGTTGGCCAGGGACAGAGGGCCCATGAAGTTCTCCTGCTTCTTCATCAGCTCCTCCGCCTCCTTTACCGACATCATCTTGCCGTCATCCCGAGCGGCCTTCTTGAAGAGCCACCACTGGTCGATGGGGGTCACCTCGATCGTGTTAGGCCTGAGGTCGTCCACCTTGAAGGTGGCGTACTTACTCCCCTGCACAGTTCTGAGAAGAAAAAAAACACGCCAAAAACCAGACAGGGGGGGGGAGAAACACTTCAGGGCGGAGAAACAAATCAGTTATGATGTGGTATCGTACATGCTGCTTGGTATTTTTGTTTATATTCTTGATTTATTTCACTTCTATTTTTATCTTTCACTTCTATTTTCATTGTGTTTCCTGGACTATTCTTCCACTTTTTGAGAGCTTGTTTTAGAGCCTGTCCTGTGACTACCCGATGGGGCTATACTTTTTTTTTGCGATGGAGTTAAGGTGAGAACAGCAATACAAATAACACCCAGACGAAAATTGGTCGACTGCTCTGTGAAACAATGGAAAACCTGCCGAGAGGTTAAAAGGTGCACACTGTTTCGTTGTTGTTGATTCTTGCTCCTGTTGTGCTTGCTGTTGATTATGGTTCATTTTATTTGCTGTGCTTATGCTGTTGTTTAAACACAGCTGACGTACAGGGGCATATTCGTTGCTATATTATACGAAGTACCACCTAATCACTGGGCTCTGCGCCACCCGATATTGTTATGGTGTGACGCCCAAAAGTACAAGTATTTCGCACTGAAAACATATTTTTAAAAGAAATAGAGCGAATATAAGTATTTCGCAAAGAGAGTGACATGATAATACCTAAAAAAAAAACGGGTCGCAAGAGAACGAAAATTAACGGTCGACGGAAGAATTTTCCATCAGTTCTTACGTACTGAAAATAGAGCGATTTATAGCGATCTCCCTTCGCCACTACACCGCTCAAAATCGATCGTCACTGCGTTCCATACGTCACCCAATAGCGTACGCCCCTGCACTCCACATCGCCCCCCAAAAAGCAATCGCCGCCTCGCTTTTACCGCTCAACAGCATTCGCCACAACACTGCCACATCGCCCAATATAACATTTGCCACTGCACTTCACATCGCCCAGTATAGCATTCGCCGTTACACTCCTCATGTCGCTAAACAGCACTCGCCACTGCTGCGTTCCACATCGCCCAAAATAGCATTCGCCATAATTCTCTCGGGGTCGCCCAAATTAGCATTCGTCACATTGCATTTTACACACGTCTAAAATGACGCATGCTACGGTACAGGTGCACCATGTATGTTTCTGCCTTCTGGGGGTGGTCACTTAAGGAGCTCTACAGACCTCACCCAAAAAACAGATTTTGGATGGGGAAAACAAAAGTGCTATTATACGTACCCGATAAACTATCCCATGTGTGATGTTGGTGCCCTAGGGCTATAGAATGGTTGACAGATCATTATACAGGTGAACATCCTTGTGGCACTAAGATTATTCTAGTGTACTGAAGTTTCGTTGGTAGATCAGATAGGCAGTACTCGTAGAACCGAGGCTTTGTAAGCCCATGGAAATGTTCTGAGTATCAGAATATTCTTGAAGACGAGATAACCCGTAGGCTTAGCGCTTAGAATACCACAGGGATGACATTACCCCTTGGGGTATGATTTGGTATTACTCCTTGGACAGAATAGACGATCGCTCGGGAATACCTAACCATCATAGGAAAGTTCCGTGGGCTACTGTAGTTATCCGACAAACGGGCTTGATAGAGGGATAAACATCGTAAATCACCCGACTAGCGGTCTACTAACGAGGGCAGGAGGGTCTGCTCTCACGCAGACTCTCGCTCCCTCCCTCTCACTCTTCTTTCCTTCTCTGGTTCCATCTATCTCCTGGTTTCCCAGCTCACGCAGACTCTCGCTCCCCCCCTCTCACTCTTCTTTCCTTCTCTGGTTCCATCTATCTCCTGGTTTCCCAGCTCATAGCCTTTGGTCTCCATCGTCTGAGGCTAAATAACATAAAACAAGAGGTCTCCTATACGGAAGAGAAGCTCGCTTCCTACGGGCCAGCAGCGACAACTCCTGCTTCCCTTCCATCTTATTATCTCGGCAAGTTCCACCACACTTGGGCGTCGTCGGCCCTAACTACACAATGAAAAATATTTTGGAACACAAACCAAGACTAAAAGTCCGCCGATTTTTGGTTAACGGACCCCGATCATTCAGAAAACATTTCAGCCAAAAAAACGGTACAGTACCTCTATGGTAGCACGCGTTACATAGCATTCGCCGCGGCACCCCTAACACCACACCCAATGGCCTTCGCCGGCTCTCTCTCACTTGCTGCCGATGTACTTGATACCGCCCCCCTTCGAATAGTCCTTGCGGTCCTCGAGAGCCCACTGGATGTCGCGTGTCTTGATGACGCGCCGCTTGAACGCCGGTCGATCGAAGGCGTCGAACTTGCCCGGTCCCTCGAAGCCCTCGTCCTGCGTTTTTTGTAGGGCGTTGAAAGAGTATTTGCCTTTCAGGGGTGGCGCCTTATTTTCCTGAGCCCCTTCCTTACCACGAGTTCACTCAAATCAATATCTATCTCTCACTCCGACACATAAATTTCGAAGAAGTTTATTTTTCGCGCAGCCCGCGACCAACTTTTGTATGCGCAATTTCAGGCCTATGATACAACAAACCTACTAATATATACGGTACCACTCTGTCCCGAAATAAAAGCACTTTTTGTGTATCAATATTGAATACAAATTATGCTTATATTTCGGGACATAGTGGTACTGTATATATACCCGTGAAAGTATCATACATATAACCGATAGTTACTCACTTGTGAGGAGCTCAACCGGAGAGAAAAAATTGCCTCAGAAGGCAAAAACTAACTATTGCCTCAGAAGGCAAAACCTAACTATTGCCTCAGAAGGCAAAAACTAACCATTGCCTCAGAAGGAAAAAACTAACTATTGCCTCAGAAGGAAAAACCTAACTGCAATAACCCCTACCGTGGGATGAGTCTCACTTGATTATAGTATAGGATATCTCTATAAACTGCGCCCCCACTTGTTTGGCGACACATTCTACTTGGACCTAAACTCTTCTCGTAGCGCTGATTTTTTTCTGTAGCGTGTACATCGCACAAAAAAAAGCGTTACGAGTGTAAAGCTATCTTTCGACGGTATCGATCGCAGCCAGTTATTGTATACCAGGTATCACTCTTGCCTCAAAATATAAGAACCGTTTGTACTAGATATTACTATACAAACGATCCTTATATTTTCGGTACAGAGTGGTATGCACTTGGAATTACAGTACGTAGTGAGTTATCTCAAATTTGAATTTGTACTGTAGAGCAAGCAAGCAAGCGAACCAGCAAGCAAGCAAGCAAGCAAGCAAGCAAGCAAGCAAGCAAGCAAGCAAGCAAGCAAGCAAGCAAGCAAGCAAGCAAGCAAGCAAGCAAGCAAGCAAGCAAGCAAGCAAGCAAGCAAGCAAGCAAGCAAGCAAGCAAGCAAGCAAGCAAGCAAGCAAGCAAGCAAGCAAGCAAGCAAGCAAGCAAGCAAGCAAGCAAGCAAGCAAGCAAGCAAGCAAGCAAGCAAGCAAGCAAGCAAGCAAGCAAGCAAGCAAGCAAGCAAGCAAGCAAGCAAGCAAGCAAGCAAGCAAGCAAGCAAGCAAGCAAGCAAGCAAGCAAGCAAGCAAGCAAGCAAGCAAGCAAGCAAGCAAGCAAGCAAGCAAGCAAGCAAGCAAGCAAGCAAGCAAGCAAGCAAGCAAGCAAGCAAGCAAGCAAGCAAGCAAGCAAGCAAGCAAGCAAGCAAGCAAGCAAGCAAGCAAGCAAGCAAGCAAGCAAGCAAGCAAGCAAGCAAGCAAGCAAGCAAGCAAGCAAGCAAGCAAGCAAGCAAGCAAGCAAGCAAGCAAGCAAGCAAGCAAGCAAGCAAGCAAGCAAGCAAGCAAGCAAGCAAGCAAGCAAGCAAGCAAGCAAGCAAGCAAGCAAGCAAGCAAGCAAGCAAGCAAGCAAGCAAGCAAGCAAGCAAGCAAGCAAGCAAGCAAGCAAGCAAGCCCGTGAAGCCCACCAAGCAAAGCGAGTGCGCGAGAAAGCGAGGCACACGGACGAAAGGCACAAACACAGACGAGAGGACGACCCCCTCCCCCCCCCCCCTGCTTCCAGCTAAGGAAAGGGAGGGTACCGGACCATATTTTCCTACTCCCCCGTCTCGGGTACATGCATCACTGACCTCGCTGTGCTCTTCCACCTCCTGTTCCCGGTACATGTACGCGGGTTTGCTGAACACGCTCGGGTCGTCGAAAGGTGGCCGTGTCACCTGAAACGGGGGAGCAAGTGTGTCGCGGGGCACGGACGTTGCGGGGATGATTACGGTTTTGGTTACGGTTTTGGTTACGGTTTTGGTTACGGTTTTGGTTACGGTTCTGGTGACGGTTATGGTTACGGTTGAGGTTTCGGTTATGGTTACGGTTACGTTTAAGATTACGGATACGGTTACGTTTACGTTTACGTTGCTGTTACGGTTATGGCTACGGTCACGTGCACGGTTACTGCTACGGTTATGGGTACGGTTGCGGTTACCGTTACGGTCACGGTTACGTTTGCGGTTACTGTTACTGCTGTCACGGTTACGTTTGCGGTTACTGCTGGCACGGTTACATTGCGGTTAAGTTTACGGTTGCTGTTGCGGGTATGGCTACGGTTTCGGTTACGCCTACGGATACTGTTGCGGATACTATTATATTACGGTTACTGTTATTGTTGCAGTTATGGTTACAGTTACGGATACAAATCACAGGTATATACGGGTACGGTGGCAGGTACGGTTATGATACCGCCATGGCACGGAATTTTTCAAAGCGGCACGCCTGCGACCCCGAGGTCGTTACCACACCCATTACTGCTCCTCCAAGTACTGTCCAGACCATGCCACATAAATGCCGCCCCGGCAACCACGCACCAGCTACATATTATATGAATATCGAAACTGTATCGAATTTCTACTACTGTATTGTATAGCCCATGGGGTTCCTGTGCATTGGTTATTCACGCCTGCAACAACTTGCCAACTATCGAAATGACAGCACGACTTCGACTCCATGCCTCTAGGGGCTCCTGTGCGTTTTTCCTTTCGGTACCAACGCAACAACGTATGATACATACGTACATATATACCATCTACCAGGTATTGAACTGAAAGTACTCTGTGTTGGTACGTATCGAAACCTTTACGTAGCCCTTGGGGCCCCTGTGCGATGTTTATTCCCCTTGCTGCATGAGCGCGCCAGCTACTGCTGCTGCTGCTGCTGTATCGAAATTGTAAGTAAGACTTTTGGTTTTCGAACCCCTCGCTAGAGGGGGCTCCCGTGCGTTGCCCCTCACCAATGCAAATAGCGCACCAGCTTGGTGGTTACTGTGAAGGTGCTAACTAGTGAGCTATGGGGTAAAAACACCCAGCCCAGGGTAATCTTTGTAACCCGCGCGGCGCGCGCGCCCCCCGCCAATGTTAGGGAGTCACGGTGGGGGAAGATACGGTGTCGGGATTGA
This sequence comes from Saccharina japonica, assembly GCA_008828725.1. Classification (NCBI taxonomy): domain Eukaryota; class Phaeophyceae; order Laminariales; family Laminariaceae; genus Saccharina; species Saccharina japonica. The sequence goes on along the minus strand of MEHQ01002503.1, from coordinate 21,477 downwards.
TGTTTGCTGATGATTTCGTTTGCATATCAGAAACACCCGAAGGACTGCAGAAACAAATAGAGAAGGCAATCGAGTACACCAGGAAGTGGAGAGTGACGGCGAACGTAAAAAAGTGCGCAGTAGTTGTATGTAACGAAGATAAGGAGAATCCGGTAACTTGTAAGTGGTAAGTGGGGAGAAGATGAATTACCGATCGTAGACCAGTATACGTACCTTGGCGTAGAAATCTCAAAAGATTGCTCTTGGGATGCACACATAAATAAAATAATAGGCAAGGGTAAGGCACACGTAGGCAAGATGGAAGCAGTCCTAACAGACTCGCACCTTGACTACTAGAATTAAGAGATGTATACTGATGAATGTGATTGTACCAAAGCTAGAATATGCAGGAGAAGTATGGGAAGGGAACGCGAAGCTCGTAAAACAGCTGGAAACAGTACAGATGACAGCAGCTAAAAAAGTACTAGGATGCTCAAGTACGACGAGTAATACAGTATTGAGAGCAGAACTGGGAATGTACCCACTTAAGACAAATAGAGACGTGCGTAAGTTGAAATGGCAATATAAAGTAAGAACATGCCAAATAAGAGGTTGCCAGCCATAGCCGATAAAGCTGTATGGGAGAAAGTAACCAAAGGGCGAGCTGGAATAAGGTGGGATAGCGTAGTCGAGAAAGTATGGAAGGAAATAGGAAACCAAAAAGAGACGCTGGCCATAGAGAAATTTAGCGGATACAAGACAGAAGTGAAAGAAAGGATAGAAAGAAGGGAAAGGCTAGCACTGAGAAAGAAGGTGGAAGGGGAAGAACACTTAGAGATGTACGGGGGGTTGAGAGAAGGAATAGGAATGAAAAGGTATCTGCACGGCCCAATGGACTTCGCGAAAAAGCTGAAACTGCGATTTCGTGTAGGGGACCTGGACCTGCCAGAAAGAAGAAGGAGGTATACCAGTAGCCGGGAGGAGGAGGAAGTAGAGCACAGATGTGCCCATGTGGCAAAGCCATAGAGAGTAGAATTCAATAGTGGGAGAATGTGAAAGGTACAAGGAGGAAAGGGATGTGCTAGAGGAGGAGATGAGGAAAATAGACGAGTGTGACATGGAGCAGTTTGGTACACTAAATAGTAGCGAGAAAACGATCGCTATCTTAGGAGATAGATGGTGGCCACAGGCGGCGAAGCAGGAAGGGGATAAGATTAGCAAAAGGTTTCTTTGTAATATATGGAAACAACGTAATGAGCGCCCAAGTGTTGGAGGTGTCTCTATTAGGAGTAGGAACGGTGCTCCGTCTCGAAAGGGATGCGTGGTCAATGGTCAAATGACTAAAGCAAGCAACAAATGAGTACGCCCCCCCCCCCCCCCGCCGCTCCCTTGGTGCAGCAATGTCTGCCTGGTCGGTGAAAACCCGACATGCTCCGTCCCGGCATTGTAGGGATGCGAGGGTCTATGGTCATACGACTACGGCCATGCATGAAACATGAGTACACCCCCCGCCCCCCCCCCCCCCTCCCTCTGAACGGTGGGGTCTTTGGGGCGTCTGTACCGTATACGGCCGTACGTTGACCTACCAGCTTCGTGTCAATCCGCTTCGTGTCAATACCTGGGGAACCAGGGATACAGGTTTTTAGGGACGCACGCGCAAGTATTTCTACTCAAAGAAACGTTCGAAGTGAGATTCGAACCCATGTCCTCGACGACGCCAAATGTGCAGGTGTCACCTATTAATACTGAGCTATCGGGGTTACAGATCGATCGATTACCCAGCCCAGGGTAATCCTTACCAGGTACTTGTACCTGGTATATTACCTGGTACCTGGTATAAAAGAATCGAATCTCGTCCCGGTGGGGCTATTGCGTGCCGTTGTACCGTTGTGCATCACTGATGGACAAGAACGCAACAACTACATTCGAAACGGCCCACCCGACTCTGGTATTACCCTGTGGGGCCCCTGCAAAGATGTCAGGAGACATGTCAAGCAAGGCAAAACATGCGCTGTCAAGGGTGTAGGGCCGAAGTGTTCCACACTAAAACCTAGTAGTTTGGTGTCAGTCACGGCATGTCAAGGCAAATCTGCTGTCTGTCAAGGGTTGAAAGTCCTGTCTCCCGACATCTATGGGCCCCTGTACACTGTTGTCCACTATGATATGTACCAACATTGCACCAGCTATAGAAATGGTGCACCCGACCTTGGTACGTAGCGAGCCTCTCGTAGCCTGAGGGACTTCTCTGCCTTGTCTGATACCTATGCAACACATACAGAGCACGAGCTATCGACATGATACTGCTGGTATGTTAAGACCTGAAGTACTCGTGCGCGACTTGCGTCCTTGGTATCGAACCTCTATATACGCACTCGAGCCTGTGGGGGCCCTCTGTGTTGTCTATCACCATCGGGGATGCCCAGCAGGCTTGAATGGTACCTTGGTATCGAATCTCTACGTACTCGAGCCGAGCGGGCCCTCTGCATTGTCTGTTCATGCGAGGCTCAAGTGTTGTTGTCTATCACCACTGCTGGGCTGCTGGGGATGCTATCCCCCAGCAGGCTTGAGGGTCGTTGTGTTCTTCACTGCTGTGATGTACTCCAGCTCAACTCGCAAGGATTGTTTTCACTCGGCGATCTTCTGACCAAGCCGTGGTCACAGGTCGCAGGCGTATATTAATAGCGTCTATCCCAACCTTGTTCCCCCCGCCGCCTTGCTACTCTTACCCCAGCACCAAAGCCTTCGTGGTGTGCAGTTCAAACATCGAGCTGAACTGCGGTTACTGTTGGAACTGTATCATCACGGGGGCAGGGCCAGTGTTGGTGTTGGACTGGGGTACCGCACCGTTCCCCCTGCACACACCACACCCTAAGGCGACACCACCAGAGGAACTCACGAACAACTGCCATATAGCTATCAATAGTAACTTGTAGACAGGGCAAAGACTGGGTCGCCAAGGGGTGCCACAAAACCGCAGCTCTGATGTGTTGTCCACTTGCCTTGCGCTTGCTGCTGCCCTTTCCGACCCACATTTCCTCGAACCTAGCAACGTTACAGGGCGGATTGCGCTCTCCAAGCCGCAGCGTCCACACCGTCTCCTCGACCGAAAGGATTTCATCGCCACCATGCTTGGTCCCTGGTTTCGCTGGCGCTGGCCCTTTGCCATACATTTCAACCTAAGCTAGGAGACACGAGGAGGAGCTCTCGTCTGTCACGGACGGAGATGCGGAATGATCTTGGAGGCGATGAGGCAAACAAGGAGTTCCAAGTCCTGGTAAGGCATGTAGGTTTTCTGATGCCGTGTTTCAACCTCGACGTACATCGTGGTACCAGCCTACCCTCTGCCCTCGACTGCGCTTCGTCCTCGTGGTTCAAGCGTAGTGCCTGGTGTACCCAAAACAAAGTTCGACGAGTTGGTGATTCGTCGTGGGCGTACCTGAAGCAAGACACCACATCGTAGAGGATAACCCACTCAACACTCAACTGCAACACTACGTCAACAACAGCAGTACAGCAGTAGGTAGGGTGCCGGGTGTAGAGCCAGGTGCGAGGTGCCAGCCAGGGTACATAGTCTAGTCAGCTAGCTGGAGGACGCGGCCCGAGAGACGGAGGGATGATTGAGGTGATCTGCAACGATCGGTTGGGAAAGAAGGTGGGTGGTAGCGTGGCAGCGTAGAGCTGGACACAGCAGTGGGGGCAACCTACGAGCAAAGCACGCCTCTATGTCCTTGTCCAGATTCGACGCCCCTATCCGAGGACAACGCACGCAGAGCTGGTGCGCCGGACAAGCCCAAACCTGGACCCGCAGTTTAGATGCAGGCACACAAATATCTCTCGTGTGTAATGTGTACTGCAATGCATGCGACCAGTGTCGGTAGTCTATATGCAAGTTGCGCAGCAGAGAACGGGGGACTACAGATAGTACTACGCCAGTACTGCTCCAAAGACCACTCTGGACGGAAAAATAAGCAGCGTTGGGGTATAAATGTGAATATCAAACGGTCCTTACATTTTCGTCCAGAGTGGAGTCCTCTGGGCACGAGCACCGGCATGGTTTTGTGTCCCGCCCTTGCGTCCAACCTGCCACAAACCAACACGACGCATTACTGGTTTATCCGTCTACAGCAATGGTACGCATCTGCCTATTGTTTTGTAGGATGAGGATTCAGGACGGACACTGGGTGTACTGATTTCGTTGGTTAGAAAGACCGGTTTTGTTTTGACGACAGTACACAAGCAGCAAAGCGAAGGTATATAATGAAAGTTTCATACCCGGTACCTCTTACAGGTATGCATAATGACTCCGTTCTTGTTTAGCTCCGCCAAGCGTCAACATCAAGTCGAACTACAGTAGGAGGTCTCTTCACAGAGAGGGTGGCTCGTCGCAAAGTCTTTCATACTGCTACTGGTGATGTAGAAATGTGTCCTTTGGTGTCTTCCGTCCTCGAGCGTTCTGAGAGCGGGTGGGTGGTGGGTAGGAGGTGGGTGGTGGGTTGGGCGCGATGGCGGGTGGAGTGGTGGAGTGTGGAGGCGGGGTGTTCGGTGTGTTGCTTCGGGCAGTTCATCAATGCGTAAGCTGTACCTCGCCAAATCTGGCGCCGTGCGCTACGGATTAACTCTCCGTCAACCCTGGAGCCCGTTCCCAACGGCACCGCAGATACAACAGCAGTGCGTGTCGTTGCCTCCTCGACCATGCCTGAAGGGCTCACCACGTGCTCGGAGATCCAAACACTGATGTTTCATTGGTCAAGTAGTGATGTGTGATTGGGTCAAGGTTAGGATCAGGGTTACTTATGTTCGTTAGTCCGTTTTGTCTCGTGCGCAGGGTACGCCAACCAATAGTGTCGAATATCTTATATTCTACCTTCTCCTCGACACCACCCCTGGCCCTCACGCTCTCTTCGGCGGCCAACGCTCGCTCTTGTGCTTGCTCGCGCCGGCAGGTGAGGGTGAAGTGCAACGAGGACGACACGATCGGAGACCTCAAGAAGCTTATCGCCGCGCAGGTCGGAACGCGACCAGAGAAGATTCGAATCCAGAAGTGGTACACCGTCTACAAGGTGATCTAAAATCATATCATACCATACGTCGTGATGTCGTGATCTTCCCTCGCAGCCCTCTGCCCTGCCTGCACTTGCTCCCTCTTGGGCCTTGCTCTCCCGGCACCTCGTTGCTCGGATGGTGTACCTGCGGTGATGGTCTTTGGCGATATATATATATATACGACGAGGTGTCTTTGGACGCAGAATGCGTTGCGGTTACATCTTAAGCCCTGGCAATAACGCCTTTCCGATTGCAACTGGAGTCCCACGGGTGATGTATGTTCTCAATGTAGTATATACTCATGTGTACAGCATTAGGTAGTACGCGTGGTACGATCGTACCGAGCATTCGCGCCGAGGACGGTTTCATCCCCGCATCGCTCACGTCGCTCGCAATCCCGTGATATCGTCCACAGCCACGAGACACAGGGCGCGCTGATAATGCGGACGGAATATCAGGAGTAGCGGCAACCACGGGGGGTTTCATGGCGTTCCCGCTTGTTCACGGGCGCCTGTTCTCTTTCTTTCTTTAACGGCAGCCAGAGTAACGTCAGGGACGTACGTAGGCGTCTCGTTTGATTCTGCTCTCTCCTGTATCATCACCGCCACTGTTGTCCAATAAAATTACGGCTATGTGCAGCAGTTCCAGCCTCGCTTACTCCCACCCCGACACCCGACGTGCCAACGCCTCCTTCTGTTTTGTTTTTCTCTTTCGTGCAGGACCACATCACCCTAGAGGACTACGAGATTCACGACGGCATGGGGTTAGAAATGTACTACAACTAGCCGAATTTCTGGTGGTTGTTGATAACCTAGAGAGCACCCACAACAGCCGCGTGCGCGTGCGCGCGGGCGCACAGGGTGTGGAGCGTCAAGGGTGGGAGTCCACTGGAGACGTGGAGATATGTAGCAGTACGAGCCGATTGGCATGTCGAAAGGCCACAGTCTTGTGGTGGTCTTCGGTCTTGAAGCAAGCTGGGCCCCACTGGGTTTTCCAATCCTGACGATGGCATGCGTTGGCTCTTGCTTCGTGTCTCTCGCTTTCGGTATTCTATATATACCACACGTGTCTGTCTGGAGCATCGAATGCCTGCATGGCTGATTGTATTTTTTGCCAGCGATATGTTGATCGTGACATTTCGCTCGTCGGTTCATTTTTCCGTCGGTATCAAGGCGGCAGCCTTGTTCGGCGGGCCCGCCTTCGTCGGCTGGGTCTGTGTCGATGATGTACACCCGTTCAGATGGATACCCATTTGGCACCTCGTTTGCTTCGATATATTTTCAAGCTTCTTGGGCGTTTCGCGATGTAAATAATCGCGTCATATTTAATGCTATATTTCGCAACAGTAGGAGAATGTGAGAAGCCTCGTAAAGGGGTGTCAAAATCCAAAGCCTGAGCCTACTAGAATCAAGCAGATACCAAGAAGGTCCGCACCTTGAGTTCACTCTCGCGACACTCCGGCAACAATGCATGTGTGGGATGGTCGGGCCTGATGTGCAAACCCTCAGGAAGAGGGGACGCGCCGAAATTACGTCTTTATACCGGGAGGCTTGGAGATGCGGGCCTCTTATTTTCTACGAGGAAGGCGAGGTGTCTTAAATATGATGACGCCCGCCTGAAGTAGTCTAGCCTGACAACAAAAACGTGGCCATGGTTACGTTAAAATAAACCGCTATACCGCTATGCGAGAAGCGGGGATTTTTTTTTTATCCAGCTCGTGCATCTTTGATCTGAACGGCACGCTACGACTACATAGCATACGAGTATAAAAAACAAAACCACCGTTTCAAAGCTACCTTCTCCAGGCTTACGAAGTTTTCAACAAAACATAAGCGTAGGTTCGCGGAACAACCTCTCGTGACGAATATGTATCGCACAACCTCGCCGGTGACCTGGGGGAACGGAAACGCATTGCGCTGTACCGGTACCGTGACCACCCCCGCGACAATACGTGTTGTATTTCATATTTTCAGGTGCGGGGGTGCAATCTGGGCAAAACAATGAAATAATTAGATCGAATTTCCAATTTTATTGTTTCGTACCAGAAATAGAGTTAATTAATTATTGTCGGAGTTCGGGCACACGAAATATCGTCGTAAGGACATTGACGAGGCGCGTCATCGGAATCGTACAACACACCCTCACACCACCGCGACAAAGGAATCGTCAAAAGAACATTGACGGCGCGTCGTCGGAATCGTACACGCCCTGGAGGTCACTCTCGCTGCGAGCATCACCACCCCCACCGCCAACGTCACCACCCCCGCCTCCAGCGACCCCACCCCCACCCCCGTCTTTCCACGGCTCGACCCACCCAGGGTCCTCCTGGGACAGGGTCAGGTCCACTCCACCCCCCTTCCGCCCCAGACTACCCATCCCTTCTTCCCTCCCGCCGCCTTTCCGCTGCTTCTTCTGCCTATTCATTTCTTCCAACCCCTCTTCTCCCGCGGGAATTGCGCCGTCGCCAACACCGACCACACCACTCCGCCTGCGCTTGCCCCCCGGGCTTGCTGCCGCCACCGCCGTTGCTACTGCTGGCACCGCCGCCGCCGATCCGGCCTTACTCGCCCCTCTCTGGCGCTTCCTGGTCTCAGCTCTCGGATCTCCTGTTCCTGACCCCCGGCCGCTGCCCGAGCTCAACCCGCTCTGATTTCGACCGTCGGCCGCGGCAATCAAGACGCCACCGCTGCCGCTGCCGCCGCCGCCACCGCTGCTCAAGGTCTGTTGCTCCTGGCGCCCAGGAGCCTTTCCTTTCCCGGGAGGCTGTGCTGCCACCACGCCCTCGGCAGTAGCCGCCGCCTTGGTGGCCGAAGAAGCCGCGGTTGTGGTTGTTTCAGACTCTTGCCCGATCGCCTTGTTAAGCTGATCGTAGGCCTGGGAGGCCTTGAGCTCCGAGTTGGTCTTGGCCAGGAGGGTCTTGAAGTCGTCGCGCTGCCCCTCGACCTCTTTCAGGCTAGCTTTGAGGGCGTGGACCTCTTCCTCCGCGTTCGCTAGTCCCTGAAGTCGCCGCGGCGGGCAAGGGGGGGAGGGTCGGCGAACGGGTTGTTTCGGTCACGTGGGCAAGAGGAAAGCACCACCCCAACATAAACGTACTTTGTGTACGATCATGTGGACAAACGTGAGAATCTTGACCTTTCCGAAATGACCCGACGTCGAAAAACAAACTACTTTGTAGCAAAAAAACGTGGACAAAAACTCGTCAATTAGACACCACGAGTGCTCGTACTCATATTGGTGCTGTATGGCAATACGTAGTTAATTGTACCACGTGTTTCGGAACAGAATACCAGAGAAAAACACGCAAGCCATCGCTGCTACACTTTACCAACCCCACAAATGTACAAGAAATGCAGCCCATTCATACGGTTAGGCTAAGGGATAAGGTATGAGATAGAGATAGGGTTACAGCACGACGAGTTAGATCGCACCTTCACCAAAATCTCAGCGGCGCTGCGCATCATCAGCGCGGCGCGCCCGTCCCTGCTCTTTCGCAGCATCTCCACGATGCCGAGGTTAAGCATGGACATTCTCGAAAGGTGCGCGGCCAGCTCCCCGTTCATCTCCCTGAATTCCCTGGCGAGCCTCAGCATAACCGCCCTCGCTTCGCCGTCGCTCCTGCTGTCCAGCGTGCCCATCGTCGCGTCGTGGCGCTGGCGCAGTCCGATGTTGGCCCCGTGAAGGCGGTGGCCGGCCCATCGCAGACTGATTCCTTCCCGTTCTAGGCTCTCGACCTCGTCATTCTCCTGCTGCTCGGCCGCCTGCAAGCGGAGGATACAACGACGATGACGACGATGATGATCATCATTGTGGTTAGCAAGATCAAATGAAAATTGACAAGCAATGGGGATGCTGAACCTTCTTTCTGCGCAACACAAAATTAAGGCAAGAAGGCAAGTACCCGGGGGGTAGAAGGAAAGACACCTGTGACCACAGCTTGTCCAGAGAGCTGGAAAGTAAAAGTTATGGAGAAAAAAGAATGGCGATTATGAAGATGTACGAACACTGCTTAGCTCAGTGCCCCAATCAACCAAGCCCGGGGTGGTCATGGGCCAAAAGGAGCGGAGGGGTGTGTACCAGGGAAAAAAAATTGGCGCCTGCCAGCGCGTTCGTCTCGCCACCGCCGCCACCACCACCACCAGCCGAAAAAATAAAAAATAAACGCCTGCCCCCCTGTCTGTTGCCTCTGGCGTCTACGGGCCGTGGCTAAACTTGCTGACTTCCCGGTGCCCCATGCGCAGCTTGCAAGAGTGTACAATACCGTACCGTCGCACCTCGTAGTGCTGACAACGCGGACAAGCTTACCGTAGTAGACATCGATCGGCGTAGTACGCGTAACCGTCTCCTGTCGCTCTCCGCCACCACACGTTATCTCGGCCGACCTACTGGCCGACCGAACGACCGACCGACGGAACAACCGACGGCCCTTCTCCGGCGGACAGCGCTCCTCTGTGCGAAGACGCGCGCGCTCGCCGGATGTTGCAGCCCAACTTCTTCTTCTTGTCCCCGAAAACGAAAATCTCTGCCGACAGAAAGAGAAGGCGGACAAAGCCGGGAAGCTTCGTTCAGAACATAAAACGCGAGTTCCCATCATACCTATACATGTACGGAGGAGAGCTGTCTTGTTACACGACGTGGCGCAGCAAGCAATACCAGCACTACGAGCGCCCGACGAAAGATAGGTGAAGCAGCAACAGCACTACGAGCCCCGGCCAGATAGGGTGCCTAAGTTATCCTTCGACAGCCCGCGGTCGACGCTTCCGGGTTTTCCTGTGTTCGCCGTCCACGTATTCACCAGGTGAAACCTCGATCCCGGGGACACCAACAAGCCATTTCCCAGCAGGATAAGAGGAGAGAGGAGACGTATCGTTCAGGTTCTTGGTCAGACAAACCATAAGCAAGTGGAGCTGAGCTGCACGTACGAGCACACCAGCCAGGGAATGCTTGAAATTTGAATTTTTGAATGCTACGTGAAAAGGTTTGGGTCGGTCGACAAGAGACCGCAGAAAGCTGTACGAACACGAACGTACTCGTACTGAACGTACTCCTACGTACTGCTGTACGGTCTACGTATATACGAGTCGTAGAGAGGGGGTATCGCGTTGTTGCTTGTGATATTCATACTGGTCGGTACCTGCTGGTACAAACAGTACAGAGCATCGCCAGAAAACCAGCAGCCACCGCCGCTGCTTCAGTGTGGTTGGGTTTAGCGTATCAGTTATCAGCACATCAGCAGCTCTGCTTGCAAGGCAACTCCCGCTCAAAGGGCTCCCCAAATATAGGCCCTGCCAGGCCCTGCTGCTCTGCTGCTGGTACTGCTAGATGTACTATTACTTACGGTACGTACAGAGTACGGCACTGAACCCAAGTTTCAAATTTCACCTGCGCCCTATTCTCGCCACCTAGATGAGACGGATCCAGCCTTCCAATGACAAGCTGCCCAGCACGTGCCAGTTATTTACCAACTAGCGTACTCCTCGCAGCTGGTTTTTCTCCGTCGTACCACGTGTTGTTCGCTGTTCGCTTGCTCGCACTATTTTCGGGGTTGTGGTCGCTCATGAACCCACACCATACATGCCTTGCAGGATGAGTGGAAACCCCGAATGTTGGATGCAGATTCAATTCATCTCACCTCTCATCATCTCACGAGAACCGCCCAAGAGAACGGGAGAAGAGAGAAGCAAGCAGCCGAAGAATCTTACTGATGGAAAACCCACAGCGAAGGCGACGCGCGCGTCCCGCTTGCGTCTGGCAGGGTCGGAGACAGGTGAGCCCCTTTGTTCGATCGACGCGTCATTATTTTTGTGTGCTACGTACTTGTACGTCAGCCGCACCTCTGACTCTCGCTCAGTCGCGAGCGGTGACTCGCTTGCCTTGCTCAGGACTGCTGGCCCACGTGGGCCGGCCGTGCCTCGATTTACCTCGCATGCACCAGGATTATCTAGTCCTGCTGGCTGTTCGTCACGGCGTCTTCCATGCGTGACCTCCGTATTCTGCCAGCAACCGAGTACGCTCATTCGTTCTTGCGGAATGAACATTATCGGGTTGTCTGTTGCCCACCGATGGTACACGTAGCAGTACGTCCAGAGGATCATGCACCACCATCACGACGAGTGGTTTGGCCAGCAAGTATACGATGTTCTCTTGGAGGCCGAGCTTCCCTCCCAATCGCGCAACAGCTACAAACAGCAGCAGCAAGCAGTAACGATGCTATTGGCAGCAACAACGACAACAACAAAAAACAGTATTAATAGGAGCCGTATAGCAAGAAGAACGAGTACGAGCTTGCCCGTAAACCACCTCATACACAGTACAAGACATGAACCGCTGACACCGAACCGATCCAAATCCACTCAGAGGCGAATCCAAAATCCAAAATCAATTCTGATCGAGTGTTCGTTATGTCTTTTTTTGTTTACAGCAGTTACTGCTGCTGGCTGTAGGCTGTACGTGTGGTATGTATGAATATGATAGTGTCTCCCCCTGTAGTCCCGGTTAAGTAGTGCCGGCTGCCCGCTTATACTCGTAGAGCCTGTGAAATCGCTTGGCACAGATGGGATTACCGACAACCAGTGTGATGATCGTGTGCGGAATAGTACCGGTTGCCGCCAAAGTGCCAGTATTGTCGACTGGCGCATACCGGCACTGCGTATATCATAGAGCGACCATCACTGCTACTGCTGCTGCTGTACAGCAGCTGCTGCACACCATGTTGTTGTAAGATACCAGGCACCAGGTACCAGAGGTTTCCCCCTTCAGCAGGAATAAAATCATTACGCACGTACTGACACTGGGCGTTCTGGATGCCTTGTCGAGTACCAGGTGTACCGGTACCAGGTAAATACGGTTTAACCCCTTAAGAACTGGTCCCACGAATTTGGGGACAAACTACTTGAAATTAGTGTGGGACATTTTTTTTCAGTTCTGAATTAACGCGAAAAGACTACTCACACACACACCCAACCCAACTAAT
>MEHQ01001845.1:489462-514217 GCA_008828725.1 Saccharina japonica | reverse complement strand
AGGGCGGCTACCGCCTTATATAGCAACGGACCCTATATAAGGCGGTAGCCGCCTATTCAGGGCGTCTACCGCCTTATTCAGAGCGGCTACAGCCCTATCCACGGCCCACTTTCGCCTCCATTCTCTGGAGAGCGCAGCGGAGGCGTGCGGCAATGGCGATGCCTCCTTCTATCGGCAGAAGGCCAGGATGTCGCTCATCAAAGCGCATGCCTCTAAGCCAGTGCAGCAGGCAGACACGAGGCAATTTTGTGAGCCTCAACAAGGCCAAGGGGGGGGGCACAGCGGAGGACTGTAGTGCAGTACAGTAGTCAGACAGCAGTACGATGCCGTAGAATAGGTTGGAGCTCTGTTGTGAATGTGTAGCAAAGCAAAGAGTCCTCTCCGTACAACAGTACGGCAGTATATGTCTTCTCTGGGTGGAGTGTGTCTTCGGCGGGCTCTGTCGCCCGCAGCTCAATTAATATTATACTTCTCAACATGCAAAGTGTGTGTGCACCCGTCTGCTCTGCTGTGCTCTGGTGTGTATTTGACACCACACATATTTACTGGGTTCAGCACTGGTACTGCTGCAACGCTGTACCTTCCTTCTCCGAGCACACGTATGATATCCCTCTTCGTGAGGCCCTCTGGGTCATCTTCTGGGTCAGAGGCACTCTGTGCTGTACCTTAAAAGGCTGTATGCACTCAATAGGGCGGTTACCGCCTTATTGGGATATCACCAAAAGCCCAATAGGGCGGTCAACCGCCCTATCTCCAATAGGGCGGTCTTTCGAGATAGGGTGGTCAAAAACCTCGGTACACTATACCGCCTTATATAGGCCCCCCCACTGTAGTAGGTTTTCGATTCTCCTTGCGACACTCCCCCAGGCACTAGGCACGCCCGGAGGGAACGCTCCCGTGTGAGATTACGTACTGCTGTTCGCTGACACGGTATGGGAAGCGAGCAGATCAGTCTCGAATGAACTCGATGTTTTGTTCGTATGCTATCAATGTGGCTACGACTACGAGTATACACATACGTATGATACCTGGTACGTACAAGAATACGGAAATACACGTCGTAGGAGTGAGTGTGATCACGAAATCAATGAAAGCATACGTACGACAGATATTAATACCCGTACTGAAGATACAATACTTCGACGCCACGCAGCTAGCAAAGATGAATATCGACCGGTTGGGAGAGTTCACAGCTGACGTGTTTCTTAGTTTATTATTAATACTTCGAAGTACAACATTTATCAAGTGTTTGGAGGACACACATTCGCTATCCTTCTGCTGTTCAGGCGCAAATTGAATAGTATGTTTGATCATTTCTCACAGCCAAAAAATCCTGAAAAACACCGTTCGTGGCGCGCGTTTTTTACTTGGTTTTAGTATATACCTGATTTTTGCTCAAATGTATCAGATATACCTGATTTTGGCAGTTGCCCTATTATTTTCCCTCTTTCGCTGCATTAATTTATTATACCCCCCCTTAGGGCCCGTATTAACGAAAGAAAGTTGCAAATCGAATAGATTTCAAATCAATTTCTATTTAATGAATCGACGCGGACTTTCATCTGATTGGTCAAAACATGAATCACCGGAAAGACATTTGTACTTTAGGGCATGAAAAAATCGATTCGATCGGATATCAAAACAAGTCCCAAAAGACATTAATTTTTTCAAATCGAATCGAATCGATTGGAGTTCATCCAACATGCATGGCATGTTCCCACTGGGTGAACGTCCCCGAGGCGATCCGTCGCTGTTTGGGCTGTTCTCGACAACAACCAACGAGGCGATAAATCGTTAACCTCAACGAGTGGCGACCGGAGCAATAGCCGCGCCCACAGCTACATACCATAGAACAACATGGCCCGGCGGTGGCTCCTCAAAAAAAATCATGGCGGTCGCAAGCCCAATGTTTACACCAGCTCCAACGGCCAAGCCCGGCGAGAACCAAGCAATCGACCCAAAACACGGAGGAAAAACTCAAGGCTACGATTTGAAACTTGCCTTCGTGCCAAGTTTCGAATCGATTTTTTTCCGATTTGAAGTACTCACAGCCCTAGAAAATACGGCTTTGTGTCCTATCGTGTGAAACCACCTATGTTCCGTATGTTCTCGAGATGTGAATGCGATCGGGATAACGCGACATCCCACAGAACACCCGGCTGACAAGTACTGAGGGGAGAAGCTGAGAGCGGCGGCTTGCATCGTCACGTGCACGCCGGCTACAGCCTCTGTTTTATTTTTAAGGCCCAGGCTAGGAAGCTGTCACTCTCAGCTTCGCGTGGGTGGTCGGAGGAAGCACTTAAACGCCATGTATCGGACAGCGACAGCGATGCAGCTATCGAAGTCTTGAGTTTTTCCTCCGTGTTTTGGGTCGATCGCTTGGTTCTCGCCGGGCTTGGCCGATGGAGCTGGTGGAAAATATTGGGCTTGCGACCGACCATGATTTTTTTTTAGGAACCATCGCCGGGCCAAGTTGTGCTATGGTATGTAACTTACGTCGTCAGTACACTGTGGGGGTATTACCTGCTGAGCTATAGGGGTAAAATCGATCGATTACCCAGCCCAAGGGTAATCCTTATAACACTCTCCCCCACTCTGAACGGCGAGATATTTGGGACGTCTGTACCGTATACGGCCGTACGTTGCCCTACCCGCTCCGTTTCAATAACCTGGGGAACCAGGGAGACGTGTTTTTTGGGGACGCACGCGCAAGCGTTTCTATAAAAGAAACGTTCGAAGTGAGATTCGAACCCGTGTCCTCGACGACGTCAAATGTGAGGGTATTACCTGCTGAGCTATAGGGGGAAAGATCGATCTATTACCCAGCCCAAGGTTACCCTTATAACACTCCCAGCCCAGGGTAATCCTATAACACTCCCTGCCTAGGGTAATATATAAAACATTTAGTAGCATGGGTAGCGAGGGTGGTCGATTTTTATTTTTTCGACATCTCACAGAATTTTTTGTTCGTTAGGAGGGGGGTGGGGTGTTACTAAAACCAAGTGAAAAAAATGAAAATAAGGATATATATTTTTTCCATTTTCCTATTTTATCATGTGATCACAACGGTTGCAACTGTTTCCTATTTCGACCTCTGGGGGTGTGGTGTGTCGTTTTCTCTTATTTCTGGACGCCCCTGTGGGTAGGCACAATTCGATGCAAGTCGACGACGGAAGAAAGGGCCGAAGATTTCTCGCGATATTAATGCAAGGCACGAACCGTAGTGGGGGAGAGAAGCCTACTTTGTGACCCCAGATCTGAGTCACGACTATTAATAGGAAAGAGAGAGAAAAGAACGGCGAAGATCATAAGAGAAAGTGTTCCCGGCGTCCGCGGTGGAATGTCAGGTGAATCTCGTCCCTGTTAGAAGAGTCAAGATCGTGGGTTCGAGCCCCGCAGAGTGCATGCTCGCTCGTGCTCGTAGAGACTTTTTCTCGCAAACCAAATATCTTGACTAGCGGAAAGCGCGAGAGCGGGAGTTAGCAAAATTCGATGAAAATAGACGAGCGTTGGGAAGGCTGAACACTCCGCGCGATATAAACGAAGGCAAATATCCTATTAATAGTGGGGGAAGAGGAGAGAGGAGCTTACTTTGTGACCCCGTATCTGAGTTACGACTTAATTAAGTAGGGGGGGGGGACGAGACATACATGCGAAGAAAATGGATGGGATAGAAAAATTGAACTTAAAAAAAAGTACGTACGACGTATATATACGTATCATACCATACATTACGTAGCGAAATTGATAGCGACCGATGTAAAACTTGCAAAACAAATATCTTGACTAGCCGAAAGCGCGAGAGCGGGAGTTAGCAATGTTCGATGGAAATTGACGAGCGTCGAGCTGCGCGATATAAATGAAGGCAAGGACCGTAGTGGGGGAGGAGGGGAGAGAAGCCTACTTGGTGACCCCGGATCTGAGTTACGACTACAGCAGAGGGAAGGAGAGATACAGAAATTCGAAGATAATGAATGGGATGGAAAAAAATAAAATAAAAGTACGTACGAGGAATACACATACGTATGTATTACATACCATATATTACATGGGGAAGCTGATAGGGAACGATGTAGAGGCGCGAAGGCGATTCGCAAAGGGGCGCGACTCTAGCGGGCGCGAAGGTATAAGATAAACAGAAAATGGTAGCGAAATTTGGATAATCGTACGTCACGGTAGGCGCGGAGATCGCGCGGAGAGGACGACCGAGTGGGCAGAACGGCAAACAGCTAATCGCTAGCTAGCGCGGAACGAAACATTATGTATGACTACTTCGCAAATGTAAAAACAACAGCTGTGAGATCAGGATTTCTTCGTCGAAACTCATATTTGAGAGCTGAGTGTGATACTTCGATCGCGCGTACTTACGGGTTTTATATGTCCTCGTGCAAGATGGACATCCCGTATGAGGGGGGCACAATCTGAGTCTGGAGAATTTACGGAGCGTGTGTCTATTTGTGGGGGGAAGGGGGAAAAAAAAATGTCTGAAATAAACATACTATCCTTGTGATAGAAACAAACGTAAATTTTGGTGGAGTAAAATATGAGGATAACTAAAACCTATTTTTCGAGGGGCATAGTAGATCGGTCGCCCCGATGGCTTATTAATAGCGGTAACCTCGAGCGCTTCTTAACGTTGATGTCTGGAGTTCGAATCTCACGTGGGTCGGACTTTTGAATTAATTTGCCAATATAAAAAAAACGGAATCGACTGCTGAGAGCGCCTATTAATAGTAGCGCGGGTAGGCACAATTCGATGCGAGTCGACGAGGGAAGAAAAAGCTGAAGTCTTCTCGCGATAAAAATGCAAGGCGAGAACCGTAGTGGGGGAGGAGGGAGAGGAATCGGGTGCAAACGGGTCGGACTCGTCATGACGCTGTGGTTGCACCCGATGGCCATAGACGGCTGGTAACATCAACGTTGTCATTGTTTGGGTCGCTACCGTGGGGGGCCGCCACAACAGGTAGTAGGTACGAGGTAGTAGGTGTAGAACAACAACAATAACATAAACAGTGTTTGGCGCAAATGGTATGACCGACGTTGCTCAACCTCAATTGTGCGTGTCCTGTTTACGGTCGTATAGAAAATACATATATATATACCAGGGTTTTTTGTGTGGCTGACGCGGCTCGATCAGTGAATCGAACCCAAGAACTTGAACAGCGATGATAGTATGAGTAGCGATAACTATGGCTGGTAACTGATAACGGCCAAACGAAAAGAGCAGTGTGGACGTCTTGGCATTGAGACGATGAATTTCTTGCGGGGTGAAAAACTAAAAGACCGCGTTAGGAAGACTTGGCGGTAATAGCAAACGCTCACTGCTTCGAGAAGACAACCGGCCATGGTAAACGCAAAATACGTACCTCACAACTCGGAGCATATACGGTGCTGTGAACGTACAATACCGCCAATAATCCACTGTCCGCAACATATCGCCTATAAAAACTTTGCACACCAGTGATAGTATTTTGAATAACTACAGAAAAGTCGGTCGCCCCGATTCTGTGTTACCTCAAGCTTCAGCAATAACTGTTCGTGATCGAGTCCAGACGTCGGTCGAAGCTTTGTGTTTTATGTGAGGGTATTACCTGCTGAGCTATAGGGTAAAAGATCGATCGATTACCCAGCCAGGGTAATCCTTATAACACTCTCCCCCACTCTGAACGGCGGGATATTTGGGACGTCGGTACCGTATACGGCCGTACGTTGACCTACCCGCTCCGTTTCAATACCTGGGGAACCAGGGAGACGTGTTTTTTGGGTACGCACGCGCAAGCGTTTCTATAAAAGAAACGTTCGAAGTGAGATTCGAACCCGTGTCCTCGACGACGTCAAATGTGAGGGTATTACCTGCTGAGCTATAGGGGTAAAATATCGATCATTACCCAGCCAGGGTAATCCTTATAACACTCCCAGCCCAGGGTAATCCTTATAACACTCCCTGCCTAGGGTAATATATAAAACATTTAGTAGCATGGGTAGCGAGGGTGGTCGATTTTTATTTTTTCGACATCTCACAGAATTTTTTGTTCGTTAGGAGGGGGGTGGGGTGTTACTAAAACCAAGTGAAAAAAATGAAAATAAGGATATATATATATTTTCCATTTTCCTATTTTATCATGTGATCACAACGGTTGCAACTGTTTCCTATTTCGACCTCTGGGGGTGTGGTGTGTCGTTTTCTCTTATTTCTGGACGCCCCTGTGGGTAGGCACAATTCGATGCAAGTCGACGACGGAAGAAAGGGCCGAAGATTTCTCGCGATATTAATGCAAGGCACGAACCGTAGTGGGGGAGAGAAGCCTACTTTGTGACCCCAGATCTGAGTCACGACTATTAATAGGAAAGAGAGAGAAAAGAACGGCGAAGATCATAAGAGAAAGTGTTCCCGGCGTCCGCGGTGGAATGTCAGGTGAATCTCGTCCCTGTTAGAAGAGTCAAGATCGTGGGTTCGAGCCCCGCAGAGTGCATGCTCGCTCGTGCTCGTAGAGACTTTTTCTCGCAAACCAAATATCTTGACTAGCGGAAAGCGCGAGAGCGGGAGTTAGCAAAATTCGATGAAAATAGACGAGCGTTGGGAAGGCTGAACACTCCGCGCGATATAAACGAAGGCAAATATCCTATTAATAGTGGGGGAAGAGGAGAGAGGAGCTTACTTTGTGACCCCGTATCTGAGTTACGACTTAATTAAGTAGGGGGGGGGGACGAGACATACATGCGAAGAAAATGGATGGGATAGAAAAATTGAACTTAAAAAAAAGTACGTACGACGTATATATACGTATCATACCATACATTACGTAGCGAAATTGATAGCGACCGATGTAAAACTTGCAAAACAAATATCTTGACTAGCCGAAAGCGCGAGAGCGGGAGTTAGCAATGTTCGATGGAAATTGACGAGCGTCGAGCTGCGCGATATAAACGAAGGCAAGGACCGTAGTGGGGGAGGAGGGGAGAGAAGCCTACTTGGTGACCCCGGATCTGAGTTACGACTACAGCAGAGGGAGGGAGAGAGACAGAAATTCGAAGATAATGAATGGGATGGAAAAAAATAAAATAAAAGTACGTACGAGGAATACACATACGTATGTATTACATACCATATATTACATGGGGAAGCTGATAGGGAACGATGTAGAGGCGCGAAGGCGATTCGCAAGGGGCGCGACTCTAGCGGGCGCGAAGGTATAAGATAAACAGAAAATGGTAGCGAAATTTGGATAATCGTACGTCACGGTAGGCGCGGAGATCGCGCGGAGAGGACGACCGAGTGGGCAGAACGGCAAACAGCTAATCGCTAGCTAGCGCGGAACGAAACATTATGTACGACTACTTCGCAAATGTAAAAACAACAGCTGTGAGATCAGGATTTCTTCGTCGAAACTCATATTTGAGAGCTGAGTGTGATACTTCGATCGCGCGTACTTACGGGTTTTATATGTCCTCGTGCAAGATGGACATCCCGTATGAGGGGGGCACAATCTGAGTCTGGAGAATTTACGGAGCGTGTGTCTATTTGTGGGGGGAAGGGGGAGAAAAAAATGTCTGAAATGAACATACCATCCTTGTGATAGAAACAAACGTAAATTTTGGTGGAGTAAAATATGAGGAGAACAAAAACCTATTTTTCGAGGGGCATAGTAGATCGGTCGCCCCGATGGCTTATTAATAGCGGTAACCTCGAGCGCTTCTTAACGTTGATGTCTGGAGTTCGAATCTCACGTGGGTCGGACTTTTGAATTAATTTGCCAATATAAAAAAAAAACGGAATCAACTGCTGAGAGCGCCTATTAATAGTAGCGTGGGTAGGCACAATTCGATGCGAGTCGACGAGGGAAGAAAAAGCTGAAGTCTTCTCGCGATAAAAATGCAAGGCAAGAACCGTAGTGGGGGAGGAGGGAGAGAATATTGTATACTACACAAAGTCTATGGTCACCTCGGGGGGGGGGGGCGTACTCATTTGTTGCTTGCCTTAGTCATTTGACCATTGACTACGCATCCCTTTCGAGACGGAGTACCGCTAGGGGAGGGTCTTTAACACCAAGTGATTGGCTTTGGGATATTTCAGAAAAAAAACACGTTTTGTGCTCAATCATCCAGCAATCACAGTGCTCCTATTGTTTTTCCATTCTGACCATTTTAGATAGTTAGGTGTCGAAAAATATTATGCGGGCCGCCTCGACAAAACAGTGCATCATACTGCTGTGTCCTACGATCCACTTGTACCAGACAACTATGTTCAAGACCACGAACCGATTGCCTTGTGCTAGCTACTACAGCAGTCGGCTGTGTACCAGGAAGCATGCACGGTAGATATAGTTAACGCATCTTTAATATCTCGACTGGATAATGTTATGGTGTTACCTGGTGTTACGCGTATTATGTCCTGGTATCCTGGTATATTATCCTCGCCTATTGCAGTTTGTTGATGTGCCCCCTGTCCCCCTGAGAGGCGTTATGTTTTTTTTGTAATCGTAGCGTTATCGTGTATCGTTTTACCCGTATTGTTATCGAAATACGAAACGTTTTTCGGTTCAAGTTTACTTTTTAATCGGAAGATAGTATCGAAAGTTTCGGGACGATATCCAACACTATTAACAGATAAAACATATCGGCACAATGTGCTGTGGAAGGCGGTTCACCAATCACTTTTCAGTACGACGCCATTTCGCCGACAAACGGAGGAGAAACCATGGCGTACGCGGTACTTGAGACGAAGCCAACATATATTATAAATTGTACTTTCTAACGACGTGGGTGGGCGGCATTAACGATCTCCAGAGGTATAATCATAATTGTATTCTGGGTCGCGACCCTTCACCCCTCACACACCCTCGTCCACACTCACAACCACGACTACATCATCCGAACGTCATCGTCCACCCAGAAAAGCCTCATATTTTTCCCGTCGGGAGCCAGGGACGCTCACCACCCACGGCCCCTCTCGGCGCGAACGAAACGCGAGACCAGTACGTAGTCAAAAATAAAAACGTATACAGCACAGGACGGTTGGTTACAGACGCGCGCCATTAGCCCTCTTCGAGGGGGTCGAGCGAGGAGAATAGACGTTAGAAAGTGATGTCAACAGCAGAACGTGCAATAATGCATTCTTTGGAGAGTACCCTGGTATACAAGTTGGCGTACGAGATGTTATATGCAATGCATGGAGTCGCACGGCACGGGTGCAAGCGTGTCGGACTCGTCAGAACGCTGTGGTTGCACCCGATGACCATAGACGTCTGGTAACATCAACGTTGCCATTGCTTGGGCCGCTACCGTGGGGGCCCACCACAACAGGTAGTAGGTACGAGGTAGTAGGTGTAGAACAACAACAACATAAACAAACAGTGTTTGCCGCAAATGGTATGACCGACGTTGCTCCCCTCAACGTGCGTGTTTATTTGTACGTATATCAATTAAACAATATGAAACACCAACAATATTATTATAGCTGTGAGATCAGGATTTCGTCGAAACTCATATTAGCTACTCGTCGTAGCTGAGTTGTGATACTTCGATCGCGCGTACCTACGGGTGTTATATGTCCTCGTGCAAGATGGACATCCCGTATGAGGGGGGCACAATCTGAGTCTGGAGAATTTACGGAGCGTGTGTCTATTTGTGGGGGGAAGGGGGAGAAAAAAATGTCTGAAATAACATACTATCCTTGTGATAGAAACAAACGTAAATTTTGGTGGAGTAAAATATGAGGAGAACAAAAACCTATTTTTCGAGGGGCATAGTAGATCGGTCGCCCCGATGGTCTAGAGGTAACCTAAGACGCTTTTTAGAGTTGATGTCTGGAGTTCGAATCTCGCGTGGGGTCGGACTTTTGAGTTTATTTGCAAAAAAAAAAAAAAAACGGAATCAACTGCTGAGAGCGCCTATTAATAGTAGTAGCGTGGGTAGGCACAATTCGATGCGAGTCGACGAGGGAAGAACGAAAAAAAGCTGAAGTCTCCCCTCGCGATAAAAATGCAAGGCAAGAACCGCAGTGGGGGAGGAGGGAGAGGAGCCTACTTTGTGACCCTGGATCTGAGTTATACGACTAGGAAGGAGAGAGAAAGGAAGGGCGAAGAAAATAAATGGGATGGAAAAAAAAAAGAAAAAAAAATGCCCTAAATCAAGGGTGTGCGCGGATCTGAATCCCAGACACCCCACTACCCCCCCCCCCCTATATTGGAGGGAAGAACCGGACCGTTGTGATCCCAGAAAATAATAAGTCAAGTTTGTTTTTAATTACCCCCCCCCCCNAGGAATATTGTATACACACAACAGTACTAGGGCACTTCGGGGGGGGGGGGGGGCGTACTCATTTGTTGCTTGCCTTAGTCATTTGACCATTGACCACGCATCCCTTTCGAGACGGAGTACCGCTAGGGGAGGGGTCTTTAAACCACATGATTGGCTTTGGGATATTTCAGAAAAAAAACACGTTTTGTGCTCAATCATCCAGCAATCACAGTGCTCCTATTGTTTTTCCATTCTGACCATTTTAGATAGTTAGGTGTCGAAAAATATTTGCGGGCCGCCTCGACAAAACAGTGCATCATACTGCTGTGTCCTACGACCACTTGTACCAGACAACTATGTTCAAGACCACGAACCGATTGCCTTGTGCTAGCTACTACAGCAGTCGGCTGTGTACCAGGAAGCATGCACGGTAGTATAGTTAACGCATCTTTAATATCTCGACTGGATATGTTATGGTGTTACCTGGTGTTACGCGTATTATGTCCTGGTATCCTGGTATATTATCCTCGCCTATTGCAGTTTGTTGATGTGCCCCCTGTCCCCCTGAGAGGCGTTATGTTTTTTTTTTTGTAATCGTAGCGTTATCGTGTATCGTTTTACCCGTATTGTTATCGAAATACGAAGGGGGGGGGGGGGCGTACTCATTTGTTGCTTGCCTTAGTCATTTGACCATTGACCACGCATCCCTTTCGAGACGGAGCACCGCTCGGGGAGGGTCTTTAAAACCAAGTGATTGGCTTTGGGATATTTCAGAAAAAAACATGTTTTGTGCTCAATCATCCAGCAATCACAGTGCTCCTATTGTTTTTCCATTCTGACCATTTTAGATAGTTAGGTGTCGAAAAATATTCTGCGGGCCGCCTCGACAAAACAGTGCATCATACTGCTGTGTCCTACGAGCCACTTGTACCAGACAACTATGTTCAAGACCACGAACCGATTGCCTTGTGCTAGCTACTACAGCAGTCGGCTGTGTACCAGGAAGCATGCACGGTAGCTATAGTTAACGCATCTTTAATATCTCGACTGGATACTGTTATGGTGTTACCTGGTGTTACGCGTATTATGTCCTGGTATCCTGGTATATTATCCTCGCCTATTGCAGTTTGTTGATGTGCCCCCTGTCCCCCTGAGAGGCGTTATGTTTTTTTTTTTGTAATCGTAGCGTTATCGTGTATCGTTTTACCCGTATTGTTATCGAAATACGAAACGTTTTTCGGTTCAAGTTTACTTTTTAATCGGAAGATAGTATTGAAAGTTTCGGGACGATATCCAACACTATTAACAGATAAAACATCTCGGCACAATGTGCTGTGGAAGGCGGTTCACCAATCACTTTTCAGTACGACGCCATTTCGCCGACAAACGGAGGAGAAACCATGGCGTACGCGGTACTTGAGACGAAGCCAACATATATTATAAATTGTACTTTCTAACGACGTGGGTGGGCAGCATTCACGATCTCCAGAGGTATAATCATAATTGTATTCTGGGTCGCGACCCTTCACCCCTCACACACCCTCGTCCACACTCACAACCACGACTGTATCATCCGAACGTCATCGTCCACCCAGAAAAGCCTCATATTTTTCCCGTCGGGAGCCGGGGACGCTCACCACCCACCGCCCCTCTCGGCGCGAACGAAACGCGAGACCAGTACGTAGTCAAAAATAAAAACGTATACAGCACAGGACGGTTGGTTACAGACGCGCGCCATTAGCCCTCTTCGAGGGGGTCGAGCGAGGAGAATAGACGTTAGAAAGTGATGTCAACAGCAAAACGTGCAATAATGCATTTTTTGGAGAGTACCCTGGTATACAAGTTGGCGTACGAGATGTTATATGCAATGCATGGAGTCGCACGGCACGGGTGCAAGCGTGTCGGACTCGTCAGAACGCTGTGGTTGCACCCGATGACCATAGACGTCTGGTAACATCAACGTTGCCATTGTTTGGGCCGCTGCCATTGTTTGGGCCGCTACCGTGGGGGCCCACCACAACAGGTAGTAGGTACGAGGTAGTAGGTGTAGAACAACAACAACATAAACAAACAGTGTTTGCCGCAAATGGTATGACCGACGTTGCTCCCCTCAACGTGCGTGTTTATTTGTACGTATATCAATTAAACAATATGAAACACCAACAATATTATTATAGCTGTGAGATCAGGATTTCGTCGAAACTCATATTAGCTACTCGTCGTAGCTGAGTTGTGATACTTCGATCGCGCGTACCTACGGGTGTTATATGTCCTCATGCATGATGTACATGGCGTATGAGGGGGGCGCAATCTGAGGCTGTAGAATTCACGGAGCGTGTGTCTATTTGTGGGTGAAAGGGGGAAAAAAGTGATGTCTGAAATAAAAAGATATTCTTGTGATGCCTACAAACGTAAATCTTGGTATGTATAGTAAATAAAGTATGAGGAGAACAACATCTAAATTTTCAAGGGGCATAGTAGATCGGTCGCCCCGATGGTCTATTAATAGTGGTAACCTCGAACGCTTCTTAACGTTGATGTCTGGAGTTTGAATCTCACGTGGGTCGGACGTTTGAGTTTATTTGCAAAAATACATAAAAAACCGAATCAACTGCTGAGAGCGCCTATTAATAGTAGCGCGGATAGGCACAATTGGATGCGAGTCGACGAGGGAAGAAAAAGCTGAAGTCTTCTCGCGATGAAAATGCGAGGCAAGAACCGTAGTGGGGGGGGAGGGAGAGGACCCTACTTTGTGACCCTGGATCTGAGTTATACGACTAGGAAGGAGAGAGAAAGGAAGGGCGAAGAAAATAAATGGGATGGAAAAAAAAAAGAAAAAAAAATGCCCTAAATCAAGGGTGTGCGCGGATCTGAATCCCAGACACCCCACTACCCCCCCCCCCCTATATTGGAGGGAAGAACCGGACCGTTGTGATCCCAGAAAATAATAAGTCAAGTTTGTTTTTAATTACCCCCCCCCCCCCCCCCCCCCCGCCCACCAGACCCTCGAAAAAAAAATAGGGGGGGTCTCTAAAACCAAGTTAAAAAGGGAACAAAAAACGAAAAAAAATGGTGTTCGCTCATTTCGTCCTGTGATCACAGCGATCCGGTTTGTTTTTCATTCTGACCTTCCTACGAGTGTGGTGTCGTTTTCTCTTTTTTTTTACGCTCGATAGGTCGAAAGTTATATATGCCATGTTTCTGAAGTGAAAATGAAGAATGTTTCTCATGAATGAACAGTTCGAAAGGTCGCGGCCAAAGTTTCAGCAGTCTCCCTCGTACCAGTTTGTTTAAAGTCGGCCAGGAGTTCGGCAAACGAAACTTTTAACGGTAATGCTATTTGCGACACGGTGTCGAAAATAAGGGGCTTATTCGCGACATCGCGCTTCGTTCGCGGCAGACATCTCAGATTGACTCCTACCTACCAAGGGTGTGTCAGCATGGCGTAAGGCTACCACTGAAGCTATCGGCCAGCCAAAACGGGTCAGTACTCGAGGAGAAATTGAAAAAAAAACAACAACAACAACAACAACAACGACAACAACGACAACAACGACAGCTTTGAGCTCGAGGATTTCGTCGAAACTCATCTTTGTTAGCTGAGTGTGGTATCTTGGGGCAACCGAAAAATGTTCAGATTGTGTCGCAAATAAGCTATTTGCGACACGGTGTCGCAAATAAGGGGCTTATTTTCGACACCACGCTGCGTTCGCCGCACACGCTGTGGATTGGCACGGCATTACCATGAGTGCATCAGCACGGTGTAAGGCTATCATTGAAGCTATCGCATAGCCAACACGGGCCAGTACTCGAGGAGATAAGGGGTATTTTGGGCCAACCAAACGATGTTCAGACCGTGTCGCAAATAAGCCTTATTATTAGCGCAGTAACCAAAAACGGGTATACCCGGTCGGTTTTCACTCAAAAACGGGTACATACTGGAATCAAGACCCAGCGAGCCACGCGATTGGCCAAAATTAGTTTGTAACCATTTTTGAGAGATACTGTCCCGGGTACAACTGTAAATGTCTATTATGCTTGGCTTTCAACCGTTTTTGGTTATGGATTTTGTTTGAACCACTTACCTACGGTGTGCCTCGCTCTCCACTGCGTCTGCGGCCGCTCTTTCGGTGTTTCATTTTCTTCCAAGTTTTTTCACGAGTCACTCAAACTCTATTTAATCAGTTTACGCATCTGGGTACGCACGTCTTCAGATTGATACATACGACCATCCACCTATAGATAGGCTGCTGCTGTTGTATGTATGCACATCTATATCAACATACAAGTACCTGGTATGTACGTATGATACCACTGATTTTGTTTCACTACTGTAATACGACTGCTTCTTCTGTAGTATAGGTATAGGGTGTATTTCAGGTACACGCTGAGACCATGTAAAACACACATGCTTGCCGCCAGAACCCTCCGCCTCTAAACACCCCTGACCCCTGACCCTGCTCCCGATCCCACCCGGACCTGAGCCCTCCAAACATAGTGTGCACACGTTTAAGAGTTTAAAGGTGTATATTTAGGCGCTGACTAGTGTGCCTGGTTGTCACCACCCCTCAGAAACGGGCACGATGTGATTTTGGCCAATATATATCATGATGGCTCGTGGGATGTGGTGTTTTGACTTGATTCTATGTCGTACCCGTTTTTTACTCCAACCGGTGCGGGTGTACCCGTTTCTAGTTATTGCCCTTATTAATACGAGTAGCTCCACATATGAAACCCGTAAGTACGCGCGATCGAAGCATTACACTCAGCTAGCAAATATGAGTTTCGACGAAATCCTCGATCTCCCAGCTGTTTTTTGTTTGTTTAAATTTGTTTGCGGGTATATATATGACGCACAAAAACCCACTATTCGGGTATCGGGTTGGTATACCCTTGGCAGGTGATAGCACAGGCTTGCGCTGGTAGTGGTTAGACTACCTGGCTGGCGCTTAGAAAAGGCAGAAGCAGATTGATGTTGAAAGGGGCCGCTTGCGGGCGAGAAAAGCTTACGAAAACTATGGATTTCTGAAGCCCATGCTTACTGGTACTCGTTCTCTGTGAAGAGAAGAGGAGATCAAAGTAGATCAGAGGGAAGAGAGAAAGAAAAGAGAAAGAAGAGTGAGCACAGAGGGGGGCTCCGTGTTGTCGTCTCGACGTCTACAGAACTGCTACGTTCGAGAAGCTTAGACCTTCGAGACTGGTCCTTGAGATCTGGAACAAAGAACAGTATTTGTGTTGGTATTTGAACCTTCCCATAATACTCCGTATCTACGTAGAACTCCCCTTCTAGAGAAAGTGCATTACTTTCTGTTATGAACAGGCAGTGATTCCACCGCTTCCATTATACTCTATGTGACGTACACAGACAGGTACACTGCTGCTACGATACACTATGAAGTTATACTGCAGTCTCCACTGAACATATAGTCCTAGACTGCTGTACAACTGTAGCCGCTACTGAACATTGATCACAACAATAGGCTGCCGTCGCCTATTTCTTAACACACACCCCCTACGTAGTTCAGCAGCCCGCGTTCCTTCGTGCGGCCAACAAATATATTCGTCGTAAAACAAAAACAGCTGCGAGATGAAGGATTTCTTCGAAACTCATATTTGCTATCTGAGTGTTATGCTTCGATCGCGCATGGTTACGGGCGTTATAGGTCCTCATCCATGCAGGATGTACATCCCGTATCCCGTATGAGGAGAACACAATCTGAGACTGTAGAATTCAGGGAGCTTGTCTCTATCTGTGAACAAAACAATAATAAATAAAACTGGGTTTGCACGTAACTTAGCCGCAACTATTATATACCAGTCGGAAATAAATATACCTGGTATTTTCTGCCTTATACACAAACATGCAACAGTTATTCGCATCATATTCTTCGTCATAGATGCTGATAACTACCCGAAGGGGAGGGGGGTTGATAGAGGGTTTCGTTGCACCTAATACCATGCGTAGTTTATATTTTTGTATGAGGCAGGGGCGTAAAAACAAAAGAGAAAACGACACCACACCCGTAGGAAGGTCAGAATGAAAACAAGCCGGATCGCTGTGATCACAGGACGAAATGAGCGAAAACCATTTTTTTCCCGTTTTTTGTTCCCTTTTTTAACTTGGTTTTAGAGACCCCCCTATTTTTGTTTCGCTGGTGGAGGGGCGTACTCATTTGTTGCTTGCCTTAGTCATTTGACCATTGACCACGCATCCCTTTCGAGACGGGATTCGCGCGCGGGGAGGTGGGGGGGGGGGGGGGGTGTACTCATGTTGTGCACGGCCGTAGTCATATGACCATAGACCCTCGCATCCCTACAATGCCGGGACGGAGCGCGTTGGGTTTTCACCAACCAGGCAGACATTGCTTGCACCAAGCGCGAAACGCCGTGAGGTATTGGGCGAGTCGCATGGAGGGTGAGCTGCATCCTGCTAAGAACCGCCTCTGAGGCGGACTTGCATATGGACGACAGCTTCAATGAGTTAATTTAATTTCTGGTGTGGCCACTTCCGGAGACAGCAATGGGTTTTACTATGTAACTGCCTCGCGGACGCCTTACCATATTAACACTACGTGATACGATCATTCCCCTTGTGCGGAACAAAGGTTCTCCACCCCGCACAAATGATCTACTCGACCGCCAGCTTTGGTGACCGCCAAAAAAAATAACAAAAAAAAACGGCACCCTGGTTGTCTAGCTCACGCAGCGAGTGGCGTGTTTTACAGCGTCGTTGCCAACCGACGCCAACCCAACCTATAAATATATCATCGGGCGGAGACGGTGGGGGGGGGGGCTAATTAAAAAAAAACTTGACTTATTGTTTTCTGGGATCACAACGGTCCGGTTTCTTCCCTCCAATATAGGGGGGGGGGTGGGGTATCTGGGATTCAGATCCGCGCATACACTCGTATGAGGTAGTTTAACCGTGCGTACTACGGATTTTACGTTTACTACCTACCAGGTATGTATGTGTTTATGATACCAAATATGCTATACACTCAGGTAGCAAATGTGAGTTTCGACGAAATCCTCGATCTCACTGATGTTTTTTTTTAACGTTTTTAATAGAATTATCTTGTATATAGAAATACTACGTACACTTGTGATATAGACCTACATACATACGTAAATCTTCGTATTGTGCACTTTGCCACAGATGCTAATATTTCTAAAAGAAGAGGTGTGTGAGGACAGGATATGAACACAACTCCAAAACACGTGGCTGAATTTTATTAATTACGTGCGTAGTGATTTGGATTTGTGTGCAGTTTTTCTTTGTATCCATAGAGCATCTTTAGTGGCAATTAATAAGAAGGAGGGGTATCAACCGTTATACCCTTTTACAACTGCTAATTTTCTCCCAGCCTAATCCGAAGTGACTTATTTATCCACTTAAACAAACATACCAACAAACAAACAAACACACACAAGCAAACAAAATAGAAAGAAAGAAAACTACAACATCCAACTGATCCAACAAACAAATTGGAGCGGCGGGGAGGGGGAAGGGGGTTGTTCATTTAAATGTTCGGTACCGAGGTTGACACCTGTGTTGCTTTCCCCACAAATCACAAAAATGATGTATTTCCATTACGCCTAATATTATTGAAACCGGGATTTGGTCGAAATCAGCCCCTCAAAAGGCATTTGGATGCACTTGTCGTTGTCCCTGCGTTCTCCCTACCAAGGCGCCAAGGAGACACAGCACTAAGGCCCGAGCCTAAGTGATACTTGGTGTAGCCAAAACCGAAGCTACATTGGCGATGGGATTTGTAGATTTCGGGAATTCAGGCCCGCTGTTGCTGAAAGCAAATTCGCAGCTCGAGCGCCTAGGTAGTCGCGCCGCCCCATAAGGCGATGTTCAACGAAGTAGTCACTGTGCTAGACCAACATGAAATCGGCCAGAACTCCTCGTGTATGCCTGCACAGACCCAAGGAAGAATAACCCGGGTGGTGGAAGTTTTGATTAGCACAACAGCGGCCGCAATCGTCCTTTGTAGTGTGCCTTCACAAACAGCAAACAAACGGACGAAACGTACCAGATTTAGTGTACGAGGTCGTACGTTCGAAATATGATGCTGTACGTACGTGTACGAGTTCTCGAAAACATACACCAACGGAAGTCATGGCCATTTGAAAAAGCGGCGTAATTCAACCGCCTGGAACCACATTTTCAAACTTCAGCGACGTAGTCGCTGTTCGTAGAGTACACGAAAACTGCTGCGGCTTTGCCACACAGCAGTGACAGCACCAAAGAGCCCATCGCAGGGTGGTGGAAATTTTAATTAGCTGTGAGGATGGAGCTAGAGTAGAATTACGAAATGTCCTATGGGAAAAAATACAGTGGTAGAGGTTCTTCCAGACGTTAGGCTGAAATACCTAGAGCCAGGATGGAAGTTTTTTTGTGGGGAGAGCAACACAGGTGTTGACAGGAGGAGGTATCTTAAATTCGAGTTTTTGCATGAATTTTCAATGTTCTTTATATCGAAATGTTTGTGTCAAGTGGTCAATCAAGTGCTTTGTTGAGCAATATTTGTAAGCTATTTGTTGCACTGAGATCGCATGCGTTGGCGGTGTTCTACGATATTGTGAGGGCTGAGATCGCATGCATTGCTGGTGTTATACGATTTCGTGAAGGGTATAGGCCGGGGAATACTCTGAAACGATCACATCGAGGTCAACAGGTGTTTAGGTTAGGGTGCGCGGGGGGGGAGTGAGGGTTGATACGTAGGATAGGTGGTGGGGGATAGATGTATGTTGAATAGTATGTATAGCATGTTGAGCACAAGAATAGACAGCGAAATCTGTGAGAGCGAGGATGATGTTTAGGATACAAACAGGTTTTGTGGGGTCTTCGTGCAGTAATGCACCTGCACGCATCGTTCGATATACTAATCATGTTGTTTGGCCTCGTGCTTGCTGCACGGTATATTTTACACTTACGAATTCTTGCAGGATAACATCGCGACCATGAAGACGGCATCGTCAGCGTTCTCCACCTCGTTTCTCTGTGGGCTGCTGCTGGCAGGCATTCCTGCCGTCAGTGCGCAAACGGGCACGATCTACGAGTCACAAGGAGGGGTCGAGTACGCAGTCCACCGCTACGACAACGGTGATCAGCCGAACTTCGAGGTCACCTTCACCGACTTCGACGTCACGTCCACCTACGAATTCGACGGTGATGGGTTCGTGCAATTCATCTACGCGAACAGCGAGAAATACAAGATGACTTACAGGAATAACGGCAAGCTGAGGAAGGTCAGGCTTCTCTCCTCCCGGCGGCTGCTGGAGGAAGAACAAGGTGCCGCTGATATGACCCTGATTGGCGAAACTGTCCCTGCCACCATGGACGTATTGGGTCAAACCGATTCCGCCCCCGTCGTCAGGCGCCGCCTATTTGAATGCGACGAGTGCCTTCAGACTTGGGACGTCGTGTGCGGCAACGGGCTTGACACCGTGTGCGACCTGGACCGTTACGGTAGTCCGTTCCTGTCCGCCGGGGAGTTGTCGACCGGCCAGTTCTGCAACAACTTCGGCGCACTCTGCAATGACCGCACGGCGGAGGACGTTTGCCAGGACGTGTGCGGTGTTGAGGAATGCCTGGCGCCTCTCACCATCAGGCTTGCGTACGAGTCCGCCGGCGAGTTTGACCTATCGACCGCGGACGAGGACACCATCATGGACCTATACGTCATCGAACCTAGAGGGCAGACGGCTTTCTGGTTCGACGAAAGGACGGTGAGCGAGTCATGCAACATGCAACGCTTCAGTGGCATATAGTTATAATGTAACAATCGAATCTTCATGTACAGTAGATGGTATGATAAAGTGCTTCAACGAATCAGGTTTCGAATATACCTCGGCTGAAACATAAGCACAATTTTCAAACAAAATCATCTACATCGTCCCGAAAAATGTATACTACTGTAGTCCCGTTTAGAGCACAAGTCCGTGTTCCGGAGAGAAACTACTTATATTTACAGTTATGTAAAACACGTGGCTGGAAACGCGTTAATTAGCCGCACGTCGGCCCACAAGAGTTGCGAAAACGAAGGCCAAAAATAGTTATTATTATTATCAATACCTGGTACGTATGTATCAATACTATTTATAATAGTTGTATATAGTTACCAACAAAGGATGTGTCGTGAGTTCCAATCTTGTCGACTTCGAAACTAGATATTTTCGGGCGTACGCGCAGAAAGACATTAGCAATGATTTTAATAGTGTGCCTCTACCGGTAGACTCCACCATTATTTTGTCGAGGGGAGGGCCCCGGAGATTTTACTGTTATTACGGTGTCGGCGAGTTCCACGAACTCTAAAACATATACCTCGTATGTTGTTGGTTGCAAAGCACTATCTGCGAGACCACTCAGTCAGCCTCGACGGAGTGGTCTAACAGGTGGTCCCATATAACCAATATGTTGTTTTGGCGGAGTGCTTAGAATTGATGACCGGTGATACCATGCCCACGTTGTCGCATATTGTCGGATGGCAACGGTGCTAATTATTATTGAACCCACCCAACTTCGGGGTCACCTTCAGTTCCAGATATTGTGATGCATCATGAACGATCTAAGTAACGATATTGATGTTGTGATAGGAAACGGGGGCACGGCGATGAGGACGATGAATTGCCTACGAGTAGTATTTGATTGTTTAGCATGAAATATAAGGCGTGCTATAACGGAGGGCCATAATATTTGCTGTCCCCATTTTTGTTATTTTGTATGACACGTGTATGAATGACCTATTCTACGTGCAGGCATACCCATGATACTAGAAGTATACCTTTAAGACGGGTTGGTTTTCAATTATCGTCGTCACTGCTCTGCGGGGGACTCTCCTTGCCACGGACTGCTATGCTTGGTGTATGAACCTTCAAGATTTCTTCTCAAACACAAAAGTGTCGATGTCGAGAAATGGATCCACGCACCTCATACTCAGGAACAGCGATCCATGCGTCCGCCTATACCGCTTTCACGAGCCTACATATGCTCAACATGTTGTGTAGCCGTTTTTTCTGTCGAACAATGAATTAACAACATTCCTATGGCATTCGTCAAGGATATCACAGAAATGTACAAACTGTACGAGGTACAATACTTGAAAACATCGTAAACGTCAATGACGCTACGGGTACGTATACGAGTTGGCTCAAGCGTACCGACCCAAATTTAATCAGATACACATACACGTCTATTGCATTTTCTACTCGGTATGTACTTGATATAGTAGTGACTGCCGTGAACAATTCGAAATGGGTGGTAGCCACTTGTTTAATCGACGACCTTGGAGTGGCGCTGGCAGTGAAAATATGTCCGCACCAACCACAGCCATCCCCAAATGAAAACGTCGATCAGGCGCTTCCATAGGGAAAAAACAGTGTTTTCACATCTTGTTATGCTGAACAAACCGGTTCCACACATCCCAAGGCATGCCTACAAGGAACGTTTAACCCTAATACACGAATAATTAACTGTGTCAGAGTCAAGATCAAGCAGGTAATGTCAAAAATCGGTTGCGCAATACTGTAAGTAACTGCGAGGCAGCGATTCAAATGCCGCTTGTTTTCGGCACAAATCTCCAACTGCTCGCGCCGAGTTGGAGAGATGCATCATAGAGGTGTGCACACGGGTTCCATAAGTCTCTATCGAGCCTTTGGTGAACGGGGTTTTGTTTCCTTCGTCCATCCACGTTGGGGCCTTCAGATCCCAAGCAACCCCACACCGACAAATTGTATGGTGGAAAAGGAAAAACAAAACAGTTCACAGTATGGTAACGGACTGACGGGGAGTCGTTCACCACGTGTGCTATTTTTCAGGATACGAGGGCTTCGCATGGGTGCCGGCATTCGCCGGCACCCATGCTTCGGGTAGGACAGGGAATGAGTTGGAGTTATTACATCCGACATATAAACGAAAATATGAACGGAAAGGGATGCCAAGAGTCTCATCCGGAATTCATACTTTATCAGGAGGAGGTACATCAACAAAGAAATCAGGCATACCAGCCGGGCCAGCCATAAAACGAAGAAAGTTTCCTAAAGTCGTATCTCGTGAACCACTCCACATACATTGGGGACACTAACCCTGACATACCACTGCTTATTAATGCAAAAAAGTATATGAATATTAAAAATTCTAAACTTTTATTCTTCTCGACTCGATCCCGCCGAAATATCCGCCAAAACTCAAAAACACCAACTTTTCAACACACAATTCGTATAAAAATCGTTATTTTCAACCAAAACCAAACTTTAGTGGAGATAGTGCTGAAGACACAAGGAGAAGAGCGATGAAAGCATCGTTGCCCAATTCGCCATTCATCAAAAGTTATTACCAGAACCGGTTCCACACACTATATTTAAGTCAAGTCATTACGAAAAAAAACTCATTTCTGCGATGCCTCGCTCAATTTTGAGGATTTTGTACTGTATGTTTAACACTGGATTTGAATCGCACGTTCAAAGGCATTCAGTGTCCGCCCTACTTTTTTTGTTTGTTTTTACTAGTTTTGGTCGTTTTTGTTTTTTTTCGGGTTGTTGGATCGGCCATATCTCTTGGAAGAAAAAAACAACTTATCGGGGCCGAAGGTCAATGAGTCGATGAGTGTATAAGCTACCTCGTGTCCAAGAATCAAGTCCAAATTCTTAAAATTGATGGGGGCATCGCCAATCCGACGTGTAAGTAGAAGATTGAACGGATGAAACCTGGGGTTTGTGGAGAGGTATTGAATCGTTGGCATGATTGAAAGAGGGGATCGGGAAAGGTTTATCAAGTACGTATCATGGAGGTGCAGTTGGGTGAACTGGAGAGACAGAGGTTGGGAAGGTTTGAGGCAGGAAGGAAGAAGACCATATAGTACGGGGCTCTACTCGTGGTGTCGACGAGCAAGGGTTTGGCACTGGGTGGAAGGTCGGGCAGTTGAAAGAGATTCATAAGCAAAACAGAACCGTGTTATGGCTGCCCCACCTCGTAGTACAGCAGCAGTAGTAGTAGTAGTTGCAACACACGGATGAAAACCACACAAAACGTACAGTAGAGTGTAAAAACCGTGATGAGAGGCACAGAACAGCAGTACTTAGCCCTGCGTAGCACTACATAGCACTGCATAGCAAAGGGTGCGTACTCGTACTTCTTTATACTCAAAGTTCAGTAAATAGTATGTGCTCGTACTCCTACGAAAAGCTCGAGCTTGCTGCTGGCTGTCCCTGTGGTTCTGAAGCTGTACCTATACTCGTACGAACATGCCTTCATTCATATACCTGGTACATAATATTATATTTTTAGTACCTGGTGTATATATTAGATCGGGTAAAATTCACAAGTGTCGTACTCCTACGTTTACAAAATCCTGAAAATGAAAAGCCGCACACTGCAGCAACTTGCTGTGAGAATGATCAAAACAAACCCAGTGCAATTGTTTATAGTATTATTGTTAAGCTGCAGCACGACATAAACAAATGGAAACTAATAATTAATCCGAGAACAACATTTGTTCGTTTGTATGTGTGTCTTTGGGCAATCAAATATCTGTGACACAGCAGTACTCCAGGAATTGTTTGCTGTCGACACTCAGATCTGCCTGTGTGGTACTACGTACAGCAGAGTAGTGGTGTACAGCAGCGTGTACAGCAGCAATGGTGTACAGCAGCAGTAGTAGGTCAAAACGAAAAATTATCTAATGCTTACTCGCTCTTACATATACAAACATACGTGTGTACCATCCTCTCGTACATGCATACACTCGAATAAACTTGAATGCGCGTGCTCGTGTAATTGTCGGGTGTGCAGCTTGATTCATAATGTATGCTCTATTTTTCAGCCACATTCACTACTTTCTTCATGTATGTATGCACCGCACCTGTTATATACGTACGTCCATCCCATTGCATATTTTATGTTCATATCGTTCTGAATCTTTACTTCCATATCGTTCTGAATCTTTACTTTCATGTCGTACAGCAGGTATTACCGTACGTATAGAGACTGCGTACAAGATCAGTCACGATTGTTGTTGCGTCCTCTGGCGCAAGCTATCGTAGCAAAGGAATGTTGATGTTTGCGATTCAAGATCGTTGTGTATGTTGCTGTTCGTGATCCTCAAGATCATCTAGGGAGCAGGAGGCGTGCAAAGGTTTGCACGCCCACCCTCTCACTCCTCTTCAGCTCTCTTCTAAAACATGCTCTTCACGAGCCATGTCTGCTGGACAGAATCATATTTAGGGCCTGGGGTCACCTTCTTCTTCTTCTCTCTTCTTTTGCTCATCATCATCAGCTTCGCTTTTGAGCATATACATTAATCTACATTGGACATCATCGTGTTTCTTCTATTGAAGCGTTCATACAAGTTTGCCTCACAGCGACTTCAGCGCGTTCACCTCAAAAATTCAGGTTGTATCTTGTTCGGTCATCGACAAGTGGACCTGAGTGCGTACACACCAGCTGCGCTGGTATACACGCCACACCACATCCCTATTATGTTGCTGTATTCCAAAGCAAAATCCTGGAA